>CAEFZY010017291.1:861-22914 GCA_903066815.1 Brachyrhaphis roseni | reverse complement strand
TTAAATAACTAAAGAAGGTAGTAACGCATAGTAACGCAAAAATGATTTTGATAAGTAACTTTAATCTGATTACTGGATTTGAAATAGCAACGTGTTAGATTACTGGTTACTGAAAAAAGCGGTCCGACGTCAGTAACGCGTTACTGACAACACTGGTTGCCACAAAAGAGACACCACAAGGTAACAAACATTTCAAACAACCCAGACACAGAAGTTTCATTTACACCCTCTAGAACTCAAAAGGTTTAAGAAAAACTTATTGCTTCTTAACACAACTGAAAGAATTGTAATTAGGTTTAAAATGTATGTTTCTCTGCGAGCAGGACTAATGTGTGCTAATCTTTGAAGCATGGAAATCAATAAGGCGCCTGCCCACACACACAACCTACCTCGGGAGAATTGAGCCTTCACACATCTGTAGCATGTTAGGATCACTTGTGGATTCAAAAGTGTGTCAACAGACCACGTGAAATCATACTCACACATACACCCACACACCCCCACGCCCCTCTCCCAACCCTGGGGGTTACATCGGGGCACACTGCCTGTTCTATTATGAATCTTATCAGGAGACAACATGACCTTCTTCAAGAGCGTACAAATATGAGATAATATGTCCCTTTTCCCTGTGGAGATGACTACAAACACTCATTTGTTTTAGTCAGTGCTGCAGTAAGGCAACCTTTTCTCATGTGAGAAGTGAGCAATAGCCAACACCGCAGCCGTGAAACCACCAAAATCACAGGAGCTAAGCCACTTGTGAAAACAATGATGAATGACGAGCAAATCCTTTTGTCAACACACTTATCCTAACTGCTTTGATGGCATTCAGAGAATGCCGCACTCTCCTCAGTGGATGACAGACAGCTTAAGCCGGGCACAACCAGAGGCGGGTGGAAACAGCTGGTCTGGTTTTACCCTGTCCGTAGGTGAAACTCCCAATCTGGAAAGAGCACAAGTGTGTGAGAGCCCAAGTGTCATTTGCTCTGGTGGAGTGTACCTTTCCCTCCCCACTCCCTTTTCAAACCTATTTCCGTCGAGCCCTGCTTGTGCCCAGTCAATCAAAACTGTTTATTTATATGGGGAGAGCCTGATGTGAGTGAAAAGAGAGGCAGCCAGTGTGGAGAGGTCTTTCTCTAATCTGCTACTGTCTCAGAGTTATGCTGACACTTCAGTTGAGAGACCTTTGCACTCATTCAGCGCTATACCACTTCATGGCGCTGATTTGTCTGAGGTCTAAATGGTTGTTTTAAAATATTTTTGTTAGGTTATAATTCACTGAATGACTTAGCACTTAAAAACATTAAAGACCTTGTTGTTGTTGTATCAACCTTCTAGTCCACTCAGGTCTTCTGATTCTGCATCCCCAGAATCAAAACCAAACATGGAGAAGCAACTTTTATTTTTTATACTGCTCTAATCTGGACCAAACTTCCAGAAAACTGCAAAAACAGCTGAAACACTGAGTTTCTTTAAATCAAAGCTAAAACCTCACCTGTTTACAGTTGCATTTGATTAATAACTGGAACAACATATTTGATGTACGGTATGTTTAATGATTTTGATGATAGACAAAATGTAATGTTTATTGCTTGTTTCATATTTGGTTATGAACTGCCTTGCAGCTACACAAATGTCAGTTTGAGATTAATGTGACATTTGTCTGACAGCACCTACACTGGTGACAAGACAAGCTATAATTTCTTTAAAAGGTATTTTATGCCATTTTGAACAAATTTATTTTGGGAGGATTTTACATGAAGTTGCTCATAATTAAAGAGACTGAACTGAACTGAAAATGTGTTTAAAAATAAATTTCTGAAAAGTACGCCATAAGAATTGAGCAGGGACAGGGAAGTTGGTCGGAGTTAATGGGAAAATGTATGTATGTTGCTGGCCAGAGTTGAAGGAGTGATAGATGCTGCTATGCAAGAAAACAATCCTGGAAGAAATTTTTTTAGAGACTGTAGGTGATTTGGAGCTGGGGTGGAGGTTAGCCTTCTAGCAGGCCAATGACTCTAATTTACAACCAAAGCTACAATGGAATGGTTTATATCAATAACCACATATAAGTCCAGATCTAAATCCAATTGAGAATGTGTCATAAGATTTGGAAATTGATATTGGCAGACTGATCCAGTTTGACTGAGCTTTGGAAAAGGAATTAGGAAAACCAGCATGTAGATGTCTAAAATTTCAAGGAGTAGATACTCTTACAGTGCACTGGAAGAGTAAGCAAACATTTCCCAGTTTCAACAGAGCACATTGAGCACCATACCTTACTAGACCTATGTGAGCTCAGAGATTCCACATTCATCCAGGTTGGTTCTGAAATTAAGCTGGATTCAATATAATAAACTAGGGATGCACAATATTGGATGTTTGGTTGATATCCGATATGATGATATACTAAAACTCGTTTGACCAATAACCGATACCAATATTTATCTAAAGCTTGCAGAATGGAGAGAGTTTTTTTCTCTGCTGTTAACTGCTCTCTTGCTTTCCCTTTTGGACCCCATGAACTCATCGTAATGGTCGGCAAGATGGTTCTTGAGATGGTTAATGAGGCTTGAAGTCTTGTAGAACTTTGTTGTTGCTCCTCCTCACATCACTGATGCTAAGCAGTCATTGCAAAAAGCAGTTCTGCTATCAGTTTCCGACACTTTAAAAAACTTCCACTCTGCTAACAGTTTCAGTTTGTCCTGCTCTCCTGCTGTGATCAGATTAGGTAACGTCATAACTCTCCACCTCTGGTGAATAATTTTTTTAATAGAATGTCCGATATATTTTCCAGCAAATGTCGGCCAATACTAATACCATGCTGATAATATCGTGCAACCCTATAATAAACTTTTAAAAAGCACATACCGTGTGTTGGTCTCAGAGATGGAGATGAAGACAGCTCACAAACATACTTCCTGTTGGAGGTTTGAAGAATATGACAAAAGGCGTGATAGCAGCCTCTAAGAACAGATCTTGATTCTGGAAGTCAGTGTGGAGATATGCCTACCCAAAACTCTAGAAAATCTTGTAGAGTTTACAATTGCAATGGTAGAGTTGATCTGTTCATTGACTGGCATATCTTCCGATATTAAAATGCTATTTTGACATTACTCACCAGATAGTTTCACCAAGTCAGTCCAAGAGCAATACGGTTGCTGTTTTTTGAGGCTTTTTTTTGGTGAGTTCCCAAAAGAATGCCCACTATGTGGGGAAATTTGCACATATCCCTGATATGAAGTTGAAATTTGAAGTGGGAATTTGCCAAGCAGCTCTGAGTGTTGTATCCAAGATGGCTGCTGTGTACATAGAATGCAATGAGAGTTCTCTGGATGAAAGACTTATAAGAAATATGTTCCTTTTTTTGGGAGAGATGGTGACAGGCATATTAAACTAAATCTTAAAACGCTGTACAGCAACACAGCAACAACCCATATTAATCAAGAATTTAATATTTAATCAGACCATACTATATCATTGTCATCATGTGGGGATAATTCAAAGCAAATGTCTTCTATGTTTTCCCCGAAAGATTGAATGTTGTTTCTGCTGCTGACAAAGCTGTGTTGATCTGAAACTGTGGCTTTTAAACAGACCATAGGAGAGAAGGTTACTGGTTATGAAATAAGCAAATTTGCTGCTATTTTACTAAATAGACCCTAATAATATCTATTCAACCTGCTTAGCAACTTGGCCATCTTCTTTTAAGATCAAAGAAGCTCAGATGGGTTAACTCTTCATAATTTTTTTGTTAGCACCTCTGAGAGATCTAGAATTTTAAGACTAAGAGATAAATTATTTTCATTAGATTTTGTCATTCAACAAGATCTTGAAAAACATCCATGCATCTAAGCTTAGTCGATTACTGTAAGAGTGTTTTCATAGGTCTGACTAAAAAAATCTATCAGAAGTCTACTGGAGGTCAGGGGCTCCTATAACTGCTTGAATTGCATCAGTTTAGTGAGAATAACAGTGCTATTAGATTATATTTCATGGTTTCAGCAGAAGTAAATTAAAAAAAATTATACATTTAGGATTTGATTAGTAAGTTTACACTTGTTTGTAACGCTTTGAATTCCTTTTAGTAAAAAAGATTTTATGTCTTGTGGAAACTTTCTCCGCGCTATCTGCTCAACAAAGAATATTTCATGTGCTCAAACTGTGTTTTGTGCCGATACCATGCCACCCCTGTAGTGTGTGTCCTGATTTCATCACACTGTGGTGATTACATCTGAGCTGCATGAGCCTCTGTGTTTAACGCTTACTCCTGGGGCAAAGAAAACACAGGCACTGTGGAGTGTTTCATACGTTTCAGCTGCATGAATGAGCATGACACACATCAGTCTTCCTGCATCCATTTCCACCAAGCAAGCGCTCTCTTCAGTTGACAAGGACAAGCTGCAATCTTCCTACCTGACAGAGCAGTGAATCTTACACAGCTGCTTGACTCTTAACGGTGCGTTTCTTCGCAAGACAGACTTTTTCCCAGTGTTATGACTGCAACATGTTCATGCTGTTTGGAGCCATTAAAACAGCTGCACACTTTTCTGCCTCTTTGACCTCCCAGGAGATAAGATATAAGCATCTGTGTTATATGGAGCATTGTGTAAATAGTTTATGATGGCCCTTATTAAATCAGTAGCATCAGTCTGGGACCATGGGAATGCCAAGTTTTCTTGTGTAAAGTGTAGAAGTGAGTCCTCTCCATATGGCTGTGTTAATTTACTTAAAAACCAGCAAAACTAACAGTTTTAATCATAGACATAAGTAGATGCCTCATGGTTCACTATTGCCAATTGTTGCTGACGAGGGTAGGGCCACCATCGTGTAGCGGTCAACCACTCCCCTCAGCTTTATGTTTGGCAGGCAAAATGAGGTATCAGCATGTTTCATTAATCACAACTCACTAAATGCTAAACAGATTCTCACAAACAGCAATCACATACATGTACAAGGACTTTTTTTTTTTTTTTATTGGATTAATATTTAAATAGTCTTAGTGGGGAAAACAAAATAAAATAGGAATAGAATATTCTGATTTTATGATGAGAATTTTACGTCATAATCCTCAAGGGTGTACATTTTCTGTACGCCCTTGTCCCTAGTGGGGTCAGGAGGTGTTGGTGCCCATCTCCAGCAAGACATTTCGGGCACGAGGCGGGGTCACCCTGGACAGGTCGCCAGTCCATCGCAGAATTTTACATCAAAATGTTTTATATATTTATTTAGTAATATAAATATTTATATAAATATACAAACACAAAAATAATACAAATATAGAGAAACAAAGATGATTCAGTAATGATTAATACTGAATAATAAATATTAGGAAATATATATTTATATGCACATGTATATACATGCTGCGACAGACTGGCGACCTGTCCAGGGTGACCCTGCCTCTCACCCGGAACGTTAGCTGGAGATGGACACCCTCACCTCCCGACCCCACTAAGGACAAGGGTGTAAGAAGATAGATGGATGGATGGATGGATGGATATATATACATAATACATATATATCTATCGTATTTTCCGGACTATAAGTCGCTCCGGAGTATAAGTCGCATTTTTTGAGGGAAATTTATTTGATAAAATCCAACACCAAGAACAGACATGTCATCTTGAAAGGCAATAAAAATAGAATAGAGGCAACAACAGGCTGAATAATTGTACGGTATGCTAACGTTACATGACACATGAACAACGAACTGAGAACGTGCCTGGTGTGTTAACATAACATATTAAGAGTTATTCAGACAACTATAGCATAAATAACATGCTAACAAGTTGTTATTTATGGATGGTCACTCTGTGTCACTCCAGATCACTAAACGCAATGAAATCTTTGTCTTTAGAAAACCTTCAAAACCACAAAAGGAGATTTGGGAGGTATCTTACTTTACCTTTCTAGCTGAGGTGGCTGCCATTGTGAACTCTTGACCTTTTAACTCCTGTCTCTTCTGATCTTGACTGTCTCTTTCTTCTCACTCCTGCTACCCTCCTTACCAAGAAAACTGGTGATTCCTGCATTCCTCCTAGAGACTATGAGAGTAGAGATCTTTACAGATGTCAGTGGAGGCAGGTGCAACATCTCTTGAATTTTTTCTGGCATCACTGGAGGAGCCAATACTTACCCACCTTACGGGAAGAGCTGTAAGATCCTCACTTATTCCTACCTATCTTTGTTATGACCACTTGACTTTTAAACAAGATTTATTTTGAAAAATGTTTTTGTTGCAGTACTGTTTTTTTTTCATAAGTCAATGAGCATGAAGAACAGGTGAAACTGAAGGGGATGGCATGCAGAAAAAGAAAACAGAACTCCAGATAGCTGCATTTATGACTGTAGACTTCTCATATGGTGCCCATTCTCTCCTACTAAGCTGCCTTTCTGAATATTATTTCTGACGAGACTCTGTTTTACTGGTCCTTGTCACTACCTGCTGGTTCAGGAAGAGTGAATACTACAATTCAATGACTCAATGCAACCTGCTGGATTTTCTTAGAAAGAAACATTTTTAAACTATTTTGAATAATTAACTGTCCTTACTGTACTGTTTGATAACTAGGATCGGTTGGAATATATGTTTGATTCAATTAAAACGATTTCTGTAATGTTCAAGACGACATTTGTTGCGAATGAGTGGACAGTCTCAGAAACAAACTCTTATAGCAAGTAAGCAAGCAAGCATGTAGAAGCATGTAGTGACAGAGAGCAAACAATTCCTTATATATATTTAAACAGACAGACAGAGAGAGAGTGAGAAATGGAGAGAGAGAGGGGAGTGGTGGAGTGAGCTTTCTACCACCCACTCAAGATGCACAAAATTTAACTTCTGGGTCAAGATAAAATACAGTGTACTTCCACACAAAGCACTGACTGGACATGCATAAAAATACCAGAACCTGTTCAATGTACTTCATCTGGTGCTTATGAAACCCCCACACCCTGTCCTGAGCACATGCCCAGGACCACATTGGGCAACTGCCTATATGGACAATATAAAAGAAACCTCACTATACTTGGAATACTATGTATAATTTTGACCTTACATGCATAAAATTTGCTTTGCTTATAATGTTTTGAAATCCATCTTGTATCATCATTCCACTGTGAAGATGCATCAGTAGAAGAACCAAACTAAAGTTCTGATTGACACCGGTCAGCCAAGAACACCAGGACAGAGTATTCCTACACTTTTATATCCATGAGGAATATTAGGAGTTGAGCTACTACAGTCCACCATGCTCTCACTCAAACTCTACGTAGATTTGTCTTGCTGCCTGCTTCATTACTGGCGGTAGCTGGATTTACATGGTTGCTTAGATCCAAGTGCAAAATGTTGGAAGCAGCCTCTTAATCAAATCAAATGCATTGTTGCACTCTTGTCTAAATGTTCCCCCAACAGACAGCAAAGGACAAACTGTCACCCAACGCAAAGGAAATTAGGTGCATTAACAAGTCAATGAGAAATTCATGTGTGTATAATTTCACAATGAGCACGTCTGACCTTTGTTAATGGTGCCACTCAAAACCCCGCAGGTGGTGTTTCTCAAATAAACTCCCGGGGATCCTCCGTGCATCGTTGCAGCTGCGCGCCTTCCTCCTGATGCACTGAGGAGGAGAAAGGAAGAAAACACATTCTATTAAAAAGTGAAAACAAACAAAGAACATTGTCCATAAAAAGTCAGCAGGTGTTTGCTTTATTATTATTACTTTTTATCAGCTTTGTCTTCTTCCCCTTTGAAGCATCAAAACAGAAATTGTGTGATGGCAAATTCCTGTGAGGCATGTTTTCATATGAGAGTGCTCATCTGTGAATGCATGTTATTTTTTATTCCTCTCAGCAGAAGACAGAGAGAAAGTGAGTGTGTGAGAGAGAGATGAAGAGTGGGTGAGGGGTGGAAGTGCTTAACTCATTCACAGGCTGGCTTTCTTCTCCTGAGGAGAGAAACAAGAGAGAGAGAGAGAGCGCATGCCCAGGATCCTCCATTCACAATTGCTTAAATTCACTTTTGCGGTTTTGCTGTGATAGATGGCTCTTGAGATCCGCCTCCAGCCCATACTTGTCAAGTTTTGGACTTGAAAATATGGAAAATATTTATCCTCCGGACCAGGGGCTTGGGGCCTGGGTGTTGTGAAGGGTTTTTTGAATGTTCTTTTTTTGTGTTAATATTGTATTTTACACACTGTATAAAAATGGCAAATGTACTTTGTTGCATTGTCAATAAGCAAATCTTTTAAAACAAAAGTTATATTTCTTCTGTAGCCCCCATTTCTCTTCAGTTGGAAAACATTTATTTAGTTAAGCTTTTAATTATCTAATAACATTGGCACAATATTTCTATTATTACCTAGTTGGTAGATTTGGGAAATAGCTAATTCGTATGCTAATGCTATTCCGAAAGAAAAAAGTTAAACAAAAAACTATAGGTTTTAAATGACTGGTAGAATGTTCTGGTCGCGGTTTGAGCATCTCAAATTGTAGTTTTTAAGCCAGAGCAGATTAATGACTGACAAGGCTGTGAAAGATTGGGTGGACTAGCCCTTTAGCCATTTACTGAATCAGAAGCTCCATTCAGAAACCAACTTTAGCTTCGTATACAAAAAAAAGTAAGAGTATAAGGCTTTCTCTGTGAAGGCATCATGATCAAATTAATTGCATTGCGCTTTGGACGACTTTACAAAAACGTGTCTCTATACAGTGCATGGCAGCGAGAACTTCCGGGTCTGACCTCTTGTCAAAAACTGTAAAACCATGGATTATTTCCGGAGTGCAATGGTGCCATTTCCAAATATGGTGTAGGACTGATATCTGATCTGTCCCTATCCCTTTCTGTTTGCTGCAGCAAGGTCCTTCTGGGTCAATCAGCGAACAGAAGGAGAAGTGCTCTGTTTTAGAGTAGTCGGTCTATAGTTTTGGCAATGCCAAAGGAGGAAGTGAACGAAGCCATTCAGTCCTTGTTGACTAGTCGAGTTAATCAAACGTAATCCAGTCACTTTAAATCTTAGGTATTTATGCAAATTAATATTGTCCCTAGTTGATTTCCCTATTGCATCATTATGCAGCACTCCATTCTGGTTTTGATGTAAAAACACAAAACTCTTTTACAGTTAATTTTTGCTGCTAGCATGAACTGGAACAATTGGGGTGAACGGAGTCTCAGAAGTGAATAGCAGTAGTAAAGAAAAATGCCAAAAATAATAAAAACGACCTCCCGCCTTTTTACTTGGTTTTAATTTGGTTTTAATTGTTTTAATCCTTTAAAATGTCACACCTGTTTTTAGTCACCATACTCATGACTCTCACCTTCTCAACCATTAATGTTAGAAGTGTGAAGTCAAGAATTAGAACCCAGAGTGTTTTATCCTTTTTAACTTCTGTACAGTCGGATTTTTTTATTACAAGAATGTGCACTTCTGTTTTTAAAAACCTTCATCCGGTGTCAGGACATGTGGCCAGGACAATCCATATGGAGCGGCTCGAACGAAAAAAAAATGGTGACATGGCCATTTTAATGAACAACCTTCATATCTTGGTGAAGGGGAGCACTTTTAGCAAATCTGACTTTTAACAGATAGGATTTTAACCTCTTAAATATTTATGGCTTTAACAACAAACACGACAGGTATGACTTTTTAGAGGAACTGCAGCCCCACATGCTAGAAAAAAAACATTGATAATTGGGAGGCTGTGGGAAAGGGATTTTACGTAATTGGTTCTTTTCCTGTCTTTTCTAGTTAAAATACAGAGAGGATATTAAGGTAGGCAAGACATCGCTTTTATTACAGAGAATCAGGATTTTAAACTAGTGGACTGTTTTAGAACCATGCATCCTGGAGAGAAGGGCTACACCTGGGTCAGTGATGATAGCTCTAAGGCCTCTTGCATTGGTTACCTCTTCACTAGGGACTGCACCCTAACCGATGCTAGATTGTCAAATTGTCAAAGGCTTTTTTTCCCTGATCACCTCGTCCTGTCCTGCACGCTTTCACTTCCTTCAGGTCCAATGACCCGGAGAGGTCTGTGGAAACTCAACCGCTCCCTGCTGGAGGACCAGGTTCTGGTCAGCCAGTATAAATTTAACTTCACAGCATTTAAGTTAAACAAACTCATGTCTAAATGTTGGATTTACTTAAATGATTATGTTGAAAGTAAATGTGTAACATTTAATTAACAAGGTTTAGTGGAAAAAGTTGGCATAATTTTTTTTTCCAAAAAAAATCTGTTTATTGTCTTTTATATTTCAAAAGAGACAGAGACAAGTAACTCACAAACGCATAAAACACCAAGCAAAACCAAAAGAAAATACATGAACAACTTAAACCTTCAAGGTGACAAACAGAAGTTGATTGCAGTGAGACAGAGTACTTTGAGTTTGTTATCTTAGGGATGTATGTTGAGACTTAGTCCAAGAGATTTAATTACAGTCCACTAGATAGGTGTAAGGTGATGGCATCGGCCTCCATGGATTCAGGCTTCCAGACATCAGTGGCTCAGTTTTGTACATTTTTCAAGCAAGTGAGTACATTTGGAATAAACATGAAGATTACAGACTTACAGCCTCTATAAGAGTAAAAACAAAAGCAAGATTAGCTAGAGTACATTCAATCATTCATCATTATGAGTATATATATCATATATTTTTGAACACAAAATATTTACCCTTAATCATAAAGGTGAGTTTCTTCAAGGCAAGAGAGCTAGTTGACTTAACTTTAAGCAAATTCAACATTTAATTTCTTATAGTGTAGGATTGTCAAATAAAAAGTTTGTGCTATTCATTTGTATTCTACGCCAGCATATTAGGGCCACTAATTAAAAAAATAAAAATCCATAACATTATTTGAATAAAGTTGTAATATTGTGACTGTACTCTTGTAATACTACGATTTTATTTTCTTATCACATTGGATAAAGCCTACCAAATAGTCCCCTTATTTTCAACAGCCTACAGGGGGCATCAACTTTTCAGGAAAGCAATAGAAAAGTTAATCAATGGACGAATGACAGATAAGTTTGTTTTTTTTTCTTTCTGGTGTATGTACGCTCCGCCCACCCCAACCCTTCAGTACCTAAACCACACACACCTCTGCCTGCCCTATCTGGTGTCACCTGGGGAAACTGCCCATGTCGAAAAGCGGTGCAGCTAAAAAATGGGAAAATTACTTCATTGTATTGAAAAAAATATGCTAAAACTAGTATCTTTTAAATCACTTTTAAATTTAAAAACATTTCTCTGTTGCTGTCCCGATGTGAAAAAACTTTGATTTGCACTGAAAGTAACAAAATGTGTTCAGTTTAAGAGGTATCAATTTTTTACGAGTCACTTAAAAGCAGAAATTAAAAGGACACCAGGTAGAGAAAAACTGTGAGGTCAAAATGGTGCACAATTCTTATTTGAGAGACCTGAAATAAAGCATATTGATTACAGGACTGATGGCCTACCATCTGTCAATACAGCAATCTACCAAATTGACAGAGCCTCCCAATGCATCATGCGGATCCAAACAGCTGGATTCACTCAGAAACCAAACACATTGGTCTCAGTCAAGCTGAAAGCTTTCCAGAGAGTCTGTGATTTATAATCCCTGAGATCTGCTGTTTCAGCCCAGGTGTGGGAAATAACACAGGCTGTGGTTTAAACATGAGGAGCAAAACGCATTCACACAGCTGCAATGCGACTCACTCTTAAACAAACCTGGAACTCCATGTCACTTTGCTTGGTTCATCTGTGTGTACATGTGTATGTATTTATATGGATAATACAGTAGATACCATTCATTATTGCAAACTGATGAGTCTATAAAGCTGCCTTGGCTTCTTCCTTCTTTGGTAAATTATTGGTTTCTAAAATTGTGTTTTATTTTGTTTCCTTTTTTTAACGTTGTAAATTCACCAAAATAAAGCTAATCTGAATCTTTGATTTAACTTTAATTGTCATGTCTTTTTTGTGACTTTTCTTGAGTAAATTAGTTTTTATTTCATAATTTCTGCTGCTTTACTGAACTTTACATTGAGAGGTAAACATAAATATTATAGAAACTTTATTTTTTTGTGTCTTAACTCTCATTATGTCATTAAATTTTTTTATGCCAGGAGATTTAAAACAACAAAACAAAAACTTAACCGTTAATCAATCAAGGAAAAAAACAGCAAAAAAGTTCAGAATATTAGCAGCATTTTCATAAAGTAATTGTCAATAGTACTTTGAACCAGCAGTACATCTTTATAAAGACTTTCTCCCTCCACATGTTTGGACAGCAAATAAGAATATTTCAGGAAGACTGGTTTGCAGTTTTATCTCACATCACTGCATTAGCTGGAGTGACAGGTTCCACTGATTACTTGCGTACATATATGAATGGATACTCACAAAAGGTGCTGCATAAACCCTGACCTTCACCAATCTGATTTTGATTAAGTAGCAGCCTCAGGATGCTGAAACCATGAGCATACTGGTGTTGTGTTTTGTGTTGGCCTGACAAAGCCGCTGCGCTGTGGAGTACAATCTGTCATTTTCAACGGCTGAAGTCTTCAGCCCCAGGGCTTAGCCCTGCAGAGACTGCTGCTGGCTCACCTTTTAAGAGCCTTCATGAAGTCAATGTAGCTTGCATTTGGAGAAATGTTGGCAGTGATGTACAGATCACATGTTTTGATTTCTGACTCGTCCAACATAATTGAGCAGTCACTGTGATGTTGGCAGCTGTGAGAAACCCAACCGACCGGATTATTGACCACTTTACCTCTGGAAAGTGCGGTCAACTCCACAGGAAACTAGACATCCACAGCTTTTCATCACTGTGTCCATCTCAAACTTAGTGTACATAGCATGAAAAATCTAATTTTCTGCAGTTTTCACCAGCAGTCAGCAGGTAGACAACAGGTTTACCTGCTGAATCCTTGATCTAATATTTTGCAACAGGTTGTTTGACCAACACTATCAGCACAAAAAAAGCCTGAATAAACTAATTATGATTTTCCTCTTGTTTGTTAATCTAAAGCATTAATAAAGATAAATACATTTTTAAAATACAGTTACTGTGTGCAGATAAGTGATAGAAACCACACTTCTTTATGAGACTGCTGTTCTACAGAAGCGCATTACAAATGGGATTGCTTTTCAAAAGCAGCATTTGTATTTGTCAGGCTTTAATTACTGTGACACACAGTCTTGCAGTTACCTAAAAAAGATGTCAAATATTTCTTGTTGTCACTTTGGTTGTTATCACAATAGTAAGTCTACATCGCCCACCTTTTATCTTGTTTTCATGTACAGCTTCTCTGAGTAAGAGAATGTCTGAGATTCACCTTCAAGCATGACTACAACCCTAAATATACAGCCAGAGCTACATATACAAATATACAGCCCTTGTTTTTGATTTAAGTCATAATCAAAATTATGACTTAAATCATCATTTTGATTTAAGTCAAAATTATGACTTAAATCTACTTGACAACATGTGGCAAGTCTTAAAGATTGCTATTTAAAGACATTGTCAGTAAAGTTCAAGCCCTGTTGTTAAGAATAATAAGCAGATCAAACTTTAAGAATTCAGCAATTAATACAGCAGCAATCTAAAATCAAAGATTGTATGATGTGTCATAATTTTCAGGTCAACATTTAAGCTAGTCAGATGTTGGCACCAGGAGGTTCCAGTCACTGTGTGGAAATGCTGGTGCAGAGTAACTGAGACTCCTGGTTGTAAAAACTGCAGCCACCTTACTCTCATGAGATTGTGGCTGTCTGCAGCTGCATGATGTCAACATGAGCAGTGATCCAAAGTCAAGCCAAGTGCTTTAGCTGACCAGGAATCGGACAAATACAGGTTTGGATGTGGTTTCATGAACCTATAATGTTTTTTGTGACCAACTCATTTACTTGTAATTCTCCAAGAGTAAAAGGCAAGAATTATTGGCCAAATAGAAGAAGCACAAATCAAGTCTGCAGTAAAACCTTAGAAGGGCAGTATTATGGGTTTTCCAGGCACATGATGCCATTTTGCAGCACAATCAAATAACCCTACTACCTCCAGTTGTTATAAAAATGCTGTATATATCAAATATGATTTAAAAGAAATTTGACTTCATAATTTAATGCCTTGAAATTGGGCACCTGCCTCTTTAAAATGTCATACTCTTTCTGAAACCCCACCTTCAGAAAGTCATTACAACTATTGACCCTTTATCTTTTTTAACACTATTTCCCTGAGATGTACCTTCTATAATGAGGTCAGCAGATGTGCAGGTTCACTGGGTGTTTACTAATTGCTGTTATCTTTCACTCATATTTTTATATTAGCAAGGTTTTCTTCTTTTCAGAGAAGGTTCCTACTTTAATCTTCTCAATGTGTTGCAAGGTAAATAAATCTCATTTTTCTTAAGAGTGCCATTTTTTTTTAACCATTTTAGATAAGTATGTTACCTTCTGTTTTCAAAATACAAATTTTTCAAAATTACAATATTTTGTCCTATAATACAAAATTTCGTATTATAGGACAAAATAAAATTTAATTTGTAATTTAATGCCTTAAAATTGGGCCTCTATCTTTTCTTTGGCTCAGACATCCTTTATTTCAGAGTGGTTAGATAGTAAGTAATGAAAGAGAGGGAAGACATGCGGCAAAGGCCATCAGGCCGGGACTTAAACCTGACATCCGTGTTGAGGACTAAAGCCTTTATACATTAGCTGTGCTTTACCACTGTACCACCAGAGCACCCCAACACCCTCTGTCTCTTTAAGAAACTCCTGCTTTTTCTGAAACTCCACCTCTAGGAAGTCATCACATCACTCCTCTATTAACCCTTTAACAATGTTTTTACCAGTGTATCACAGAGAAGAAGTAACTTTTATAAAGAGCTCAGCAGATGCACAGTTATACCAGGTGTTTGCTAGTAGCTGAAGGAGCTCAGTATGAGAGGGCTGCTCTGTGAGGCAGAAGCTTGAAAACTGCAGCTCCAAGGAGGATCTTCATGCTCGAGGTAGGTCCACCCCAGGCATTGCACCGCTGAATGGTTGCCATGGAGATTAAAGGATTTCTCAAACATGCATGAAAGAATTAAAATATGTTTTGATAAGGGAATAATATAACATAATGTAAAGCTCAAATAAATAAATTGGGCATTGTCAGGTTCTGTTTTTCTGTGTTTATTTTCGAGTTTTTCTGTGTATTTATTTCGAGTTCTGTGTCTCTGTGCTCTCCGTGTTGTCCTGTCCTCCCCTTGATTGTTCCAAGGTGTGTCTCGTTCCTTGATTACCCTCTGTGTATTTAATCCCACCTGTGTCCTTTGTTCCACGTCGGGTCCTTGTCTGATGTTTGCCAGTCTGTATCTGTGTCCATTCGTTTGCCATGCGCTACCTGTGATGAGCCTCCTGTTTTCCGCTCAGCAGTGCTGCCAGGGTTGTTGGACTGTTTTTCCTGAGTATTTATCATTAAATCTTCATTATTCATCTTACCTGGGTTCCAAGCGTTTGCCTCACCTCCACCTCACCACCATTTCATGACAGGCATATTACTGGGCCTTAAAAGACTGCATCCATTGGTACATGTGTAATGGAAGCATGTCAGCTTTCATGTGCAAACTGTTAAAATTGAGGTAGTGACATTGTCAGATTTTTAATCAACAAGCTAGTAATTGACAAGCAAGGTGTGACTGTTTTTGGCCTTTATGTTTATGTTATGTTTAAAAGTTAAAGCGTGAGATTGGGTTGTGTGTTTATACGCTGCACTTTCTTAGCTTGCAGGCCTTTTGTTCTGAGGCTCTTTGTGGAGTCTGCCTCAGATTCATAGAAACTCACTGCTGCTTAGTGAGTTAAAGGAGCTGCTTCTTTGCACACACACACTGATACACACACATATACAGCACGGGTACAGAGGCTCAAGCTCTGCTAGCGTTTTGTGGGATAATCTACCTTCCTGAAGGTTTGCTAAAGCACCCCTCCCATCTTCTCCTCCTTTCACCCCTTCTTATCAGCCCCCTGTAAGGAGTATGGGGTTTCCTGTCAGCTTCTGGTGGCAGTGAACGGCCTCTCCAAACAGGAACACGCATGAAAACATTCCAACGCTGAAGGAAACTGTGTCCTCAAATGTCCCCCCGTTCCTTCCTCATCTGCCTACTTGCCCCCCCACAGTGTCCCTCCAGACATGTCTGCATGTCTCACATTTCTCCTTCTGGAGTTTCACCATGGCAAGACACAGCAATGAATGAGCATGGAGATAAAGATGGCTGTTGGTCTGCCTGAAGAGCAGGTTGGAGATGAGACGTAATGGTATGAAGCAGTGTGTGTCTATGACTCTAAGCCAGGGATGGTCTAGTAGACTGTTTGATTTGGGACCAAAATTGAAACATTTGTTACATTTTCAGCTGTTGCAGTTCACTTTCATGCTTTGAAAAACCTGTTGCCCCCCCCCTTGCCTGTGGTGGCACTACACCGTGAACCACTGAAGGACATGCCACAAAAACCTCTGAAGAAGACACTGGGCGCAACTTCCTTCCTCACAAAATGTGAACAAAAATTGAGAGGTGTCAGATTTTAGCAGTCTTTTGTCTTTCATAAAAGAAGACAAAATATTTCTCACACTAGGGTTAGAATCATATTTGTTTTGGTTGAAGTAGGCGGAGCTCCACTAGGGTTGCTAGGTGATGGACAGTGTACCAATTGTGATGTCAGTATTAAAGGGATTTTGAAATGGTATGTTTGTATTTCTAACCTGATAGAATGTGGAAAAGTTCAAGGCAAACACAGTATATGCTTTCACAAGGCAATGTTTTTCTTGCAGAGAAGTTAAAAACTACCATCATCAGAGTGTCTGTTTTCCAGAGCAGAAGTGGAAACACTTTCCTTCAGTGTGCTTGTTCACCCTACTATTCTTTAAGTTGTTGGAGAGCTAGTTCGAACTGTACAAGGTTGTAGGGAGAGTCAAGTCAGAAGTGGCTGTTCAAAGCGAGCGGCAAAGAGCTGTTTGAGGATCTGTTTGAAGAGTAAATTTGTTTAATGTCACATGAGATTGCTCTCTGAAACCAGACAGCAGGTGTGGATAAAAACGAACACGGGCAGAAAAACAGCGAGCTAATTATATGAAGGCAACAACTCCCAGAGCAGACAGATGCGGCGTCCCGTGGATGTTTTCTGGCGGTTGAAAGAGGGAGGTCATGTAGATCTACATGGAAACATAGCGGACTCTGGATGCTGTCATGATAATGCCGACTGCATCAAAGTCCACAAACACTTGGTTTCATGTCAGCATGCACGCTCTAACATAAGGCTTTAAAACCATGTCAATCTGCAGATTTCTCTCCTGGCATGCAGGATTAGGCCGAGAATGTGTCAAGGAGTTCTGAGAAAGGTGTTTAATAACAACTTGCTTTCTTTCAAAGAGTGCCAAATAGATAAAGGTAGAGCAAGATGTCTTCACTAGTCTTTTGCATTTTTTAGTGTTCTAATTTCCCACTCATTCAACTTATCTCTTTAGTTGGATGATTTCAGGAAGCGGAGGGAATAGGGACCAGACCGAGATGAGGAAAAAACGATTTTTCCTCTATTTTTCACGGGTTCGGCAGCTTTCTCCAGAGTATGACATGCCGCAACATCTTTCCTAGCTCCCACATAAATGATTCAGCAGCATATTGAAATTACACAGTGTGCTCTTCTGTTTAAATTGCAGAGCTGCTCACTGCTCAAGCACTTGAGAAAAGAGGGCCTTTAGAAAATGGAACAGACTTTGCTTTATTAAATGTAACTGCCAGACTGTTTGCTGCTTGAGCGAAAGTGATGATATCCTTGTGCAGATTTTTTGTTTCTTGCTGTGGTTAGCCTATGAAAACCTATAAGAATACAGTTGACTAAAACTAACTTTTCGGATCTGGCCATGTAATATTCTGTGCAGGGATTTGGAAAAAAAAAAAGATTTCAAAAACGGCCAGAACCAGACGTCTTTCAGGAATACATCACTCGAACTTATAAAAGTTTAATTCTGGAGAATGTTTTTTTTTTTTTTTGCTGTTTTAAAGTTTTCTTCTTACTATCAAATCTCATCATCTCCAATAACTGAACTTGGTACAATTTAATTTATTTCCCTTAAATGTACGATGATATGTTTCAGTGTGGAAACATTTTTTTTCTCGTCACATGATCATTGACTGGAGGTTGATACTGGAGCAAACGACAAAGAAAAAAACAGAAAGTAGAAGGTGGATCATGGCACAACATGTCTTTTAAAGACTGATGGCATCTCTCATTTAATTGAAACACCACAATTGTAAAATTATATTTTTAGCAAAATATTGACAAAGTTTTGCACATATTTGTAATGACGTAGTCGTGTAACCAAAATTGCGTCATCTTGTTTGTAGGGAGTGGTCCACCTCCTTTTCTCAACACCAGGTCCGGATTAAACTATTTCACGCAAAGCTCTCTGCAATGTCTTATGTGATTGGTCAGATTTTGTGGCCATGTCTTGTGCAGTAATGTTGATATTTCACTTCCACTACTCAGTTTTTGCATTCGCAGGCGACATGAACACTTTTGAGTAGAGTTTATCAGATGCAGTAAAGAATAACTTACACTTGTACAATTCTTCACAAAATGCCTACAAAGATTATCAAATAACTACAAAGCCTTGGATGAAAATTGCACAGATGCTGTCCATATAGGAGGCTGCCTGCAAGAAGATGTGGCACACTCTTTGCGACAGTTTCTTTAAACTGAATGCCATGTGTGATGATGTGTGTGAATATAAACACCCTGCAACCATTTAGCGTTAAACGTTCGGCTCCAAGTGAGGTAGACTTTAGGCTCAACTGTTTGTCATGCACTCTCCAAACCGCAACTTTATAGAGCAGGAGGAAGAAGAAACCAATTGTTGAAAGAAAGCCATAAGATGTCCCATTTCCAGTTTGCCACAACTCGTATTGTGGACACAAGCAAAGAAGTACATGCAAAACACTATGTGAGGGTGGAAAAACCACCTTGATCACCATACTTGATCGCATGGTAAAATATAGTGGTGGCAACATTCATGCTGTGGGAGTGCCTTTTTTTTTTTATCAGGATCAGAGTTGGTGGGAAGACTGAAAGAGCTAAATACAAGGCAAACCTTTATATATTGCCTGTAATAGCTCAAGAGTCCAAGAATTGCTCTCAACGCACCAGCATTTGCAGGATGTTTATGCTTTAGGGCTCTTACAGCATCAGTATCAGCTGGATCCATTCTGTTGCCCTCAGCAGACACGATCCTGCCCAGGTACCGCACCTCAGCTTTAAACAGGTCGCACTTTTTAGGCTTTAGCTTGATCCCATGCTGCCTCAGACGCTGCAACACTGCTCGGACATGGCTGACGTGATCTTCAAATGTTCTACTAAACACAAGAACATCATCAAGATATGGTACACACATTTCATCTCTCAAACCTGCTAAACATTGCTCCATGCAGCGCTGAAAAGCTGCGGGTGCATTCATAAGGCCGAATGGAATTCGTATCCACTCATATAGACCCCAGGGAGTCACAAAGGCAGTTAAATGCCTGCTGTCTCTGTCCATGAATCCCTGATTATATGCTTTCCCTTGGTCCAGCAATGAAAAGTAGGTGTTTCCCCCTAGGTTATCCATTATATCTTGAACTTATGGGAATCGGGTGGCGGTCAGGATGTGTTTTTTTGTTGAGCTCTCTGTAATCTATACATAAACGCAGGGTGCCATCTTTTTTTCTTACGCACACAATTGGCGAGGAGTAAGAAGATGTGGATCTTTCAACCCACCCTTGCGCTATGAGATTCTGCAGGTAGTCTTTCATTTCCCTGTACAAAGGCTTTGGCACTGACCGGTATGTTTTTGACACAGGTTCATCATCTTTCAATGAGCTGTTCATCTGCAAGTCGTGTATGCAGCCAATATCCTCATCAGTTTTGGAGAAAGACTTGGATTCTTCTCTTAACATCTGACTTACTATTTGTCTCTGGTTCTCATCCAGGTGGGTTAAATCAACAGGAGGCTCCCACTGTCCATCTGCAGGTGCACCTTCACTGGTGCTCTGGGGGCCTGGATATGATTGACTGATTTGCTTGCTGGTTGTTGGGTTGTGCTGAATAAGTCGGCTGGATACACAGACTTTACAAACTGCACAGCTACAATGACTGTCCTGCCTGGTAGTGTAATGTCATGGTTTGTGGGATTTTGAACACTTAAAACAACCTTTGGGGCTGTTTCTGCTTCAACTGATACAAGGGTATCACAGAATTCCAATCCTTCAGGCCACTGTGGGTTCACAAGAGGCTCAAAAAGCAGAGTTTTAGCCTCCCTGAACTTTGAGGCCTGGATACGACACTCAATCTGGATGGTGGTGTGTTTTGGCACATTGACTCTTTCATTTACTGTCCTGACATTGTGTTCACATGTTTGACCGAGGCTGACAGCAGAAATAAAGGCTTTTACCTTGTTATTTTTTAGATGAGGGAATGCGATTTTTACTGCATTTACAAGTTTGTCCATATCACCATATATTGATTGGCCTTTCTGGTTGTTCTGCACAAGATGTTCAATTACATTGAATCCAATGATTGGGCATTGCTGTTGGTTGCCTTTCAACACAAGCACAGGTATTAGCAGCTCATCATCCATGGTAGTCAGCTTGAAAGGGACTTCCAGCCAGCCAGAGTATGGCATGTCAGTGCCATTAGCAGCTTCAATATGTAATGGGTCTAGGGNGGTCTAGGGGATCCTGTAGCTCAGTAACATCCCTTAGCTGCAGGTCAGGTAGGTAATTCTCTTTCCAGACCTCATCTATAGCACATATTTGTGAACCTGTGTCCCAGAGTGCTTCAGTATTCAGTCCGTTCAGGAAGCACTTGATAATACATTTTTTTCCTACTAACTCTTTTACAGTTTGGTCTTTTACAGAAGCTCTGATAGTTTTGGGTTCAGATTGTTCACGCCTTACTTGTTTAACACCGAAACATGAGTGTGATTTGCAGTCAATTTTGTGAACAGGCCAATGCATTTTCTGACATGTTTTTGAGCAATAAAGTGCAGTTTTACAACTCGAGCAGCGTTTTAATTCCTTCATTTTCTTTTTTTCACAATTTACACAAAAATGGGAACTTATGGTTAGCTTTGGCTGCCCCGCGCCCCACGGAGGCAACCCAACTTAGTTTAAAGGTCCCCTATATGTTGAATGAGCTGCTCTCCTATATGTTGAATGAGCTGCTCTGTCTGCTCTACAACCTGCCCTGAAGTGCTCAGTACTTCCACATCTGAAGCAATGCTGACAATATTCCTCATTGGCTTGGGCACAAGCAAAGCATCTGGGTTGCTGGCGTTGCCTTTGGTAATATCGTTGTGGAGCAAACCTTTGTTGAAATTGTGCAGTCCCTCTCATCTGACCTGGACCATAGAGAGGCCTGTACTCCGGCAGCAATTCTGGGTGCTGTTGAGGGTAAACTGGCATCATTGGGGACATGGACCTGAAGGACTGTTCTGTGGGTGAGAACACTGGACTTGCGGTAGACACTTGCTCTGAACTTTGTGGAGGTTGCCTTGGCTGTGCATTAGTGTTTTTTTGGATTGTTTCCCTGATTTGGGATACTTCAGCTCTGAGGTCCTTTAACAACACTATGTCAGAGCGCATTTCTTTGATCTCAGATAACACATCAGGGGACATTTGGGATTGGCTTTGCTAAGTTGAAGTTTTTCTTTCTCTAGGTGGCTCACCAGTCTGGACAGTACTTACACTGGTTGCCCTTTGTGGGGCAGCGTGCTTCTTTTTGTCCTGTCTCTCCTTTTTATTTGTACAAGCAATATTCACTTTCTCCAGCAGCAGTTCATCGGGTGTGTCAGGCTTTGTGAGGTAAGGCTGAAGATCACTCTTGATGTTGTCATTCTGTAAACCAGTCAAAATGGTATGCATAAACAGATTTTGGACAAGAGCAGGGTCATATTTTAAAGCTGACTCTGCTTCCTGAGAGGCCTCAGCTCCATTGCCCTGATTAAAAAATTCTGAGGAGACTCTTTGTTGCCCTGAACCTCAGAAGTTAGCTGCTTGTATAAATC
>CAEFZY010017288.1:0-39658 GCA_903066815.1 Brachyrhaphis roseni | reverse complement strand
TGCACAAACCAGCACAAACGTTTGACACCAATTTTGTCTGATTTGAAGAAGGTGGGGGGGCCAACTTCACTCAGGTTGTATACTGTACCTCCAGTCTCCAGTACTGAAGGCAATAATAAGATGAAATGTCTGGTATTCCATGAATATAAAATAGCACTCTCCGTCAGATAGCTGATCTCAACACTGCTGTTACCCCGCAGCCTTGTGATCTCACGTCCAATACAGTGTGAAAGCACGAGTAACACCATGCTGCTCTGCTATGCACCAAATGCAGCAGGAGGGAATTCCACTTTTCACAGACCATCTGACTGAATTTGTCAAACCTCCCGTCTAGAGTAAAGCGGAGTGGGGAATAAACGGAATGGCGTCAATCAATCGTCAATGCCTCTTCCTCCTCCTCCTGTAGGACTGCATCCCTCCCTGTCTTCTCTCAACCTCCTAACTTCCCTAGCTTCAGTTCACCCCCTCATCCCTTCCCGCCCTTCTTTTCTTGCCCCTCCCCTCCCCTTCTACTTCTGCATATCACACTGCAGCAGTAAGACGATGGAAGGGTCGGACTTGGCCGCCTCTTTGAACTCCTCCAGGGTGATCTCGTCGTTGTGGTCCTTGTCCATCTTGGAGAAGATCTTGTCGACGCGCTGCTGAGGCGTCAGCCCGTCCTCGTTCATGCGCATCATGATCACCGTGCCGACCATCTTGTAGATGGCCTGCAGAAGAGGGTGAAAGGGAAGAAGCTTTTTTTTTTAGAAGCAACCTTAAACTTTATTTTTAGGTCGCCCACATACAATCACACACCTCGATGATCTCCAGCATCTCCATGCGTGTGATCTTTCCGTCTCCGTCCAGGTCGTACATGTTGAAGGCCCAGTTGAGTTTCTGCTCAAAGCTTCCCCTGGAGGTGATGGACAGAGCGCAGATGAACTCCCTGAAGTCGATGGTTCCGTCGCCGTTCTTGTCAAACGTGCGAAAGGCGTGCTGGGCGAATTTCGATGCGTCACCGTACGGGAAAAACTGAAGAGAGAAACCAAGGAAAAAAGAGAACGACAAATTATAACAACTTTACTCCGAAGAACCTTGATGCTTTCTTTGGCCATGACTTTGTTGGTCAAAGATATCTGTAAATCTTTACTAGATGGCAAATTCTATCAGACAGAAAACAACCCTTTATATGCAGGAATATATTCATTCAACATCAGAAAAATAAGTTGAAGTGTGTGACGCATAGAAAGAGAACATGACGTTATTGGCAGAAATATCTCTGGCAAAAACCTCTTAAGCCACATTGTCATTGTTTTTGCTATGATTAATTGTATCACACTAGGATCCCCCAACCATCCCCAATATTTATATTTATTTAAATATTTGGCCTTAAATTGAATTCAATGTGCCATGAAAAAGGGTCTTGAAAAGTCTTCAATTTGACTTGCTGAAACCTGCAATACCCTGAGTTACATGAACACTTTGCTTTTCAGAGACTGAGACGGGTTACTGTTTTCTAAATGAGCTGAAAGCCAAGGGTCAAAAGTATATCCATGTTTGGATGACATGCTAAGATCACAGTGCCACATAGTGGCCTGTCATGACAACTACAGCACATCAAAGGTGTCTTGGAACTTCCCAAATGCAGGCAGTTTCCAGTTTCTAGTGTAAAGTAATAGCAGTCCTGGGGGCTAGCTAGCTAGAAGTATACAATGAATACAATACCTCAGTAGTCATAAATCTATTATAATCAACTAAGAGAACAAAAGTGATTAGCGCTAAGAGTGCTATCGGTTAGAGTTCCAGTGAAACCCAGCCGTCCTTATTAAGGCAGAATCAATTAGCACGTCTTCTTCTCCTTCGCCTCATGTTTTCTCCCGGCTCTCACCTTAACGTAGAGTTGCTGGAACTCCTCCAGGTTGAGAATGCCCGAGGGGCAGTCTTTGAGGAAGCCTTTGTACCACTGCTTGAGCTCTGCCTCGTTGAACTCCGTGCTCTTGGTCAGGTCGTCCAGGACCTCCGGGGCCAGCTTGCTGTTGTGTTTCCCCATGATGCCTCACCTCTCTGGGTGGGAAAGCAGAAACAGAGCGAGACCGGTTGAGCATGCAGGTGAGGGGCCGTTAGACAAAACAACAACAGCAGCGGCAGCCATGTGTTGTTGAACTGCACAGGCCTCATGAGGATGACGAACATAATGAGAACATAATTACTTGTGAACAGGTGCAGCCAGAGCAGGTCTGCAACATTTTCATCAGGCTCTGGGTGTCTGAATATTTGCCGACTTTCATCTTCCAAGTGGATTTTAGTCAAATTATGACTTTAAAATAAGATATGTCTTCTCTTTTTTAATGACTTCAATGACTGAACATCTAAAAAAAAAATCTGCAGTTTGACAACACAGAAACATTGACAACAAAACTCTGAGTAACATCAGATACATGCAAAAGTAAAAGTAGAAGAACGATAGCGAGTTAAAGCTGGAAGACGGAGGGCTTCGAAATCTGCAGCAACTGTCCGTTCCCTCAGAATGACGACTCTGACCTCTCGCTGTGTTGCCGAGGCCCGTGATGTCATCGCTTCAGCTTAGCCCATAAAACGGCCCATTAGCCACCGACGCCACACACATAACCCCACATGCTGATGGCCACTGCAGCACCTTCGTGACGCCATCCGTGACTCATGGAGCCGTTTTCGCACTCTGACACAGGAACACAGCCGACGGTGCAGTGCCGGGCGGCTACAAGTCCTGACGGTGTCAGGGCAGTTTTCTGGCGGATGCATCATCCTGTCGCACTAAACGCAGAATGAGTAATGGATAGGGAGGCAGCTGAGCCCTAAATCTCTGTGAACTGTGCTATTATTTTTGAAGAGTTGCATTGCCGAAACAAGTCAAAGACACTTGGGGGACGCATTAGCTTAGAAGCAGAGTAATAAAAGATATTGATAGGAGGAATATTAGCAGTAAAATGGTAAAAGCTGTTGGAGAAAAGAAAAATGTGGCAAAGGTCAGTTCTGATTTCTTCAAGTGTGTGTCTGAATTTTAAAACAGAAGCTTACCAAGAAACAAGCAATAAAATAAATTAACTCAGGTCATAAACGTCCACTGCTACACTCCTAATGAGTCTCTGAATTCAAAGTTTAACTAGTGCTCTCATAGATTTAGACATGTAAATGCATGTGGAGGGCAGAGGAACTCACTCACACACATCATGTTCACCTTGATTCTTCTCATATTTTGCATTGTTAAAGCCACTAATTCCGTGGTTCCCAAAGACAGGAGTGGGAACAGGCTTTTTTTTTTTTTTTTGCATTGTTTATTATTATCACAAAACATTTCTGATAAGAATTTTGAATTATCTTGATGATTTCCAATTGATGATGCCCAAAGAAACCTGACTAATTTGTCACTACTTCGTGGATTCATCTCTCAGTTAGTGCGATTCACTTTCACTCACTGTGAACAATGACTGAAACGGTTCTGTTCCCCTCCTCGCCTGTTGTGGCTCTGCACCAAGAACTACTTAAGCAAACAACATGTAAACATCAGAAGAAGACACTGAGTGCAACTTCCTTCTTCATGAAATGTAAACAAAAATGGAGTGGCATCAGATTTCAGTGGTTGTAGGATTTCTCTTTTGTTTTTTGCAAAAGACCAAGGCCAGGCAAATGAATTACAGTTGGGTTAAAGAGGGTGTGAATGCACTAAAGTTGGTGAAGTATAAACACTTCGACATTGGTTTTAAGCCTCTATCCTTTAGTTACAAAATTGCTTGTCTCTATTTGTGGAAAAAAAGGAAATAGAACTTTTTGAGGAAGTAAAGCCCATTATATCAGACCGATTATATCAGACACCAGAAAGTCATTCTGAAGGATTGTTCTCATTAGCAGAACAAGCAACCTTTTAATCCACTAAACCCCTTCCCCAGTAGAGTTGTCGACTTTCTGACAGCTCGTCTTAGTGAGGCCTGACTCTCTGGTGTCAGGGTTTATGAGGAGATAACCATCATGGCCCGATCTCATTGGGCCAGCTGAGGTGAAGCTTTGACAACCCAGATGAACAGCCTTCTTCAGCATATCGCTTCGGCTGCCCTGGAGGAGCTAGAGCTTATCAGAGTGCAAACAAAAAGGTGAAGGTGTGCGCATGGAGAGCATGCCAAGCAGTGAGGGGGGGAAAAAAAGCACAGAAAAACTGAACAACACATGGATGTAGACTCTAACCTTAACTATTCAGATTCTTTCCTTCAATTAAACATCAGCTGTATTTCCTCCTGCTGGATTCTGTCTTCTGGATCTACAACACACAACAGTCTGATTATACCCTATTATTCACTGAATTTAACATAAGCACTTACAAAAAACATGAAAATGATGGAGCCCTGTGACTCTTTATCTTGTATCTCTTATGTGAAATGTAGAGCTGTGAGAGCACTGCTCACCAAAACCATCGATTGACTCGACAGCATGTTGTTGCTGCTGTGCGCAATGACGTCTTTGACATGCCGTTCATGTCAAAAACACCTACACACACACTAGTTATGATGCTCGCTGTAACTACTTCAGGAAACAAGAAAGAGTAAGGTGCAGGTTTTGTGTTATGGAAACAGAAAATGCAAGCAGGATGCTAGCTCAGTCCGGTTTGGCACAGCCGAAGGAGAAGACAGACGAGTTTCTTATTGAGTGTGAAGGGAGCTTAATGCATGGTCATTCCAGCCGTCACGCAGATAGTAAAACCCTGGGTGGAAAGCCGAGCTGTAAATGCGTGGGGGAGACTTCATGTGTGTCACCACGCATGTGTTTGTCAGGCCTGCTTGACGGAAACGACGCTGACGGGGCGAGAGGCTGAAGCATGTTGGAATGCCTGCACTCTGGATTACTTAAGGATGCGTTTAGCGGGAGACAAGTGGAAATCAAAATGTTGAATACCATGACAGCTGCCCTGCAATTGTCCAATACTTTTATTTCTGCATTGGACAGCTGCAACGGATAAGACAAGAAACTTGGCACTTGAAATGAGAATGAATGACCAAAGCCACGTGGTTAATAGAAAAGTTGCTTTCTTAATCTAACATTTCTCATGTTTTTAGAGATTAAAATGTTCACACCTCATAAGTGGGCAAAGTGCCAGATTTCCAGCCTACTGGTGTCCGTTTTATATGGAGCCCCCTGGGGGACACGGGGAATTCTTTTTTCTTTTGCGTTACCTAGCAAAAGGTTTTGCATTCTCTCGCAATAATGTACTGATTAGTTCATGCGACATAATTGAATACTGTAAGCCTTTCTTATGGTGGCCATCGTACTTTCTGCTATTATAGAAAGTTTTCGTAAGGCTTTTCCACGTTAATATCTCTTTGTGAAATATCAGAAGCTTTATATCTTTGTCTTTAGGACAGAAATGCACCACAAACCTACGATATAAACAGAAACTTTCCGTAAGTAGGAAAGAAGAAAAAATATATCCAAACTATTTGGACTATTTCTTAGTTATTATCGTGGGGTAATAAGTCATCTGACAGCTTTGACTGTGTCTCTTTTCTGTTGGTAGTCATTTTTTTTGCACCAAAGAGTTAAGAATAAACACTGAGACTCTTTAAATGTGTATACATTTGAAATTTTAAATTGACATTTGTGACTGTATACAAAATAGACCAGCAAATATTGCAGTAAGCATATTGCGAGGGAACGCAAAGGTCTTGCGAGGGAACGCAGAAGAAAAAAATTTTCCCCACTTTCCCTAAAGGGCTCTGTACTTTTACAAACATCTACAGTAGTAGACAGTATGTCGGCATTAACAATACAATATGATGTCAAGTTGGTACATCTAGGCGACTAGGTTCGGTTGAGGACCAGAGTTGGAACATTTGTTACATTTTCAGCTGGTGCGGTTTTCTTTCGCACTGCACCGTGTCAGCCATTCCTCTGAGCAACTTTCTTACACTCTCTCGTCGCCTGTGGTGGCATTGCTCCAAGAACCACTGAAAAAAAACAACACAAAACCCTCTGAAGAAGACAGGTCAGGTTTTAGGATTTCTCTTTTGTCTTTGGCGAAAGTCCACCCTTCATTTCTCCAGCTAGCACTAGACTCACCCATTTGTTTTAGTTGTATTTACCCAGAATGCCGTACGCCGTTGTCCGCTTTCTGCTTACGGAGCATTATATGAGTGCCTGGCATAAATACGTTGGCAATAAATCCTGGTTTGGTCCACTTTTCTTTCTCCACTATAGCTGCATGAGAAATCTTAATATTCCCAAACAGAATTTAGTGATGACTGGGAGTCCTTTCTGCTTTGTTTCTTTGTCACTTTTTAAAGTTGAGGAATGTTTCATTGTATAGTAAGTTATAGGAGGCCTTCTGCAAGTGTTAAAAGTATAAAACAGCGCTACATGTGTTTGGTACATGTACATCCCAAAGCAACAGATTTCTACCGGATATTTTCAAATACATCTGGTATTTGAAAATATCCGGATATATGTACCATTGTGGTACATATATTTAGAAACACATGTTCTCTGAAAATGTTTGTGTTTTTTGTCAATTATTTTACTGCATGTACATGTCATTAAATAAAGTACTGATCTGGGACTTAGTTTCTGCAATGTCCCAATCTTAAATTACTCAGACTGGTATCAAACATATTTCTTGGTACACCTGGGTATGTCCAATCACTGTGCAATGTACGAAACAAATCATTATTCCAAACCCTCCATCTTAGTCAATATCACCTCCATCACGTTCACAAATACATTTACACCTCGGTAATAGATCTTTGTCTGGATGCCTGTTCACATTTCTCTTTCCAACTCCATTTAAATGCTGTTTAGACAGAAGGCAGTGTCATCTTTCCTGTCTTTTCAACAAACTTTTACTCAGACGGATGGTCTGGACAGAAGGCTGAGTTTGTTCTGTGACAGTTCTGGAAGTGAAACCTTTTATCAGAGTCATAGTGCTCAGATCTAATGTGTGCTGATGTGTCTGTTCACACCGGAGTGTCTCCCTTGACGGAGAGACAGTGATCAGAAATGTTCAGTGCTTGACGAAGCAGATCATACCTTCTGTTGATTTCCAGATTGTACTGTTGTGTCATGACAACAGTACAAAACTGGAGACTCGCATTTTGATGCACCGATGTTTCATCTAAAGGAATCACACGCTGTACATGTCAATGTCACTTCTAGATAAAGTATACACAGACGCAAACGGAAATGTGAAGACAAGGAATCCAGTTTTACTCTCCGCTTAGGTTATGTAAGGAGAATGTGTAAGGTCTTTTTTTTTGACAACTGTCTAGAAAAATCTATTGAAAATCTCCTTTGACAACTTTGACTTGATCAAGTAGCTTGTAAAATACAGTTTTTATGAAATGAAAAGTTCACAGTCTGTAAGGTGTTGACAGGAACTCCCTAAGATGCTACATTCGTTCAGAATTATCAACATTTCCTTCTTCCAAGTTTTGAAACTGTAGTCGTCATCAGCACTGCAAAAGAAAAACTGCTCTTCATTTGAATTATCTCATTTAATTTGCTAATACTGTGTAGACGTCTCTGCAAATTGGCAAAATAACCCGCCATAAGATGACCCAACTGATTAAAATGTTCATTGATTATGTCATGGTTCACCTAGTTTCTCACAGCTAACCATTGTAAAGCAGTAGTGACTGTGGAGTATTGTTCTTGACATTCAATTTTGTGGTTGGTTGAATTGTTAGTAGTTCCCCCTTTTGAAGTTTACCTGGAATTTCCTCCAAAAAATCATGTATATTGTTTTATTTTTCTGTAATACGGCGGTGTAAAGTAGCAGTCCAACAGTGAGGATGAAACAGGTTTGAACACCAACGCTTAAAAATCTCTTTGTGTCACTTCTTATGTGACATGATGAGCCTATAAATTTCAAATAAGGCAACACTTATGTTTCTGATAGTCTGTGGACTGAAATTATGACAACTGATAATGACATCCATTTGTCTGTTTCTTTCTATCGATTTTACACTTGATGCTCCAAACGTTGATATGGTCTACTGGTTCTACAGTCTGTGATAGTCTTAACTTTCTACCAAACTAAGTGTCCTTTCACATTGTACCACCGGATTAAAGTCACTCAATTGTCTACTTGACTTTTAAAACTGCTCAATCCTTTGACGACAAACATTTTGGAGAACCTACAATGTTACTACTTATCAAAAGGCTTTTCCAATGTTTCGTCTTCATCCACCCAAATGCAAGTTTGGAAGTTTTCTCACAACTAATGAAACTTTTCTTCATATTGTTTCTGCACCTCCATCAGTTTCAGTATTGTTGTGGAGAATCAAACACCATAAGAAGTTTTTTCAGGTGATAAAATTATGATGGGATGCAAAGCAATGTTTTTCACCAGTCAAACCAGTTAATCACGCAAGTAACAAGTTAAACTCTTCTACTGATTCAAAGCAAGATGAACAAATTCTAGGTTTGAGAATGTACTAAAACTAATGCAGCAGAAAAAGACGCCATGGAAAAGAATTCATGACTTGAAAGGAATTGTTGAATAATAAAACATGGTATTAATAATTCAAATGCGTATACTTTAATTATTCAGCTTTAAAAATGATTCTCTTTTTCATGCAAGTACAAAATTATTCATTACCATAAAGTCTTATTTTATTTTCCCGTTTGTTTTGTCTGAATGAAAGTAATATTGCAGCTTGGAAGGAGATCTGCCAGTCCCAACGTGAAATTGATAGAAAATCTGTGAAGTGAGCTAAACATTAGGGTATTAGTAAGGAGGCTTCCCAACCCCAAAACGTTAGAGCTCACCTCTAGAGATAAACTATTATCAGTGGAAACTTAAAAAAAATAGCTGAGCAGCAATTATAAAAAGCCAACAAGGTTTTATTGCCACTGTTTTTTAAGAAAGTTTGGCTCCTTCTACATAATTTTGTTGTGATCTTAAAAATGCTCAGACAGAAAAAATCTAAATGAAAGAATAAATCAGTTAATATGAAACATTTCAGATTAGAACCCTGTACTGTAATGTTTTACGAAGGTCCTCTCAAGGCGTCGTCTGCCAGCTTCCAGTCGTTCTGCTGTAATTCCTCTACATCACTTCAGTCAGCTAAAGAGCTTTACACAGTGAAAAATCAGAGGCAGTCAACATTTAAAAAAAATCCTTTTTGAGAATCACAAAATGGTTGAAATGCTTCAACTGTAATCTCACACAGTCCACAGTGTGGACTTGCTAATTTCCACTATATGGAGGAACAAAATGTTGAGCACACTATCACTACGATGGCAGCTCACGCTCCGCGGCTTTGGCTGAACATGTCCCAGAGGGAGAAACGTGTTGCTGTCTCTGCGAGGGAAAATGATTAGCTGGCAAAAGCTGTAATTGAGTTGGAAAGAGCGCAAAAATGGGAAGCGGGGCGTCCCGTAGAGCTGGTGACTGTGCAGGGTGGAGTTTGTGTCGTCTCTTCAGAGTGGAAAAAGGACAACAGACGTGATATGGGGACAATCGATAACACACTAGTCCAATACCAGCTCTGCTATCTGCTACCCTGTGAAGTACGGTGCGTGTGTGTGTGGGGGTGTGTGTGTGTGAAGGTTTGTGAAACAGAGGGTAAAGGAAGTAATGAAAACCTAAAACAGTTATGTGAATAAGCAATAAGCTAAAACATTATTGGGGCAGTCAGAGACCAAGGCTCACGGCCAACAACGAGCCGCCTGATTTATGGATGTGACGAGTTCAAACCAAAATACTGATGACTAAAGGGAAAGTAAGTCTACACGGCTCCGCTGCGTCACGCCGAGAGCTCTGTACTTGTGATTTAAAGGGCGTAAACCTTGAATCAAACTCAACGTTTTTATTACAGCAGAACGACTGGAAGCTGGCATATCTGAAAATATTTAGAAAACTAGAAATATTACAACAATATTTACTAAAGGATCAGGTTTTCCCAGATATGGTGCTGCTTTTTATCTCATTGTACCAAACGTTAACATTTATTTTAATAAAATACCTACCAAAACTTAATGAAGTCTTAAATAAGGCCATATGGATGGCTTGCATCTAATGTACACATGTTTGAGAAATGATGAAGAGCATAAGAAACTACAGTGGAAAGCAGGAGGGGGGGATTAGTACATGACCTTAAGAAGATCAGACAGCCCAGCATGAGAACCTGTCATGTCCTGTGATTAATACAGGCTCATGGGATCAGAAGGAGCTTGGAGAACAATACAGAGGAATTTACAATCACAAACGTTTACGTACACTTTATGTCTCGTTGTCTGCCATTGATTCCAGGGTTTCCTTGAATGGATTTTGCTTGACAAACCTTCTTGATGGTTCGTCTTTTCCAACTACATTTGTTTCTTCAACTCAACTTTCTCCGATTATGCTTGAACACAGCACTTTGTGAACAATCAGGGTTTTCCATTAGCAATGACCCTTGTGGAGGGTGTCAAGGACTACTTTCACACAGCAGGTCTTGATGGTCAATATCAATGCTTTTTGCTGAAATTTGATTTTTTTTGTGTGGTCGTTCCAATAAGACTTCTGTGTGAACAGTGAACAACGACGTCTCACAGCAGCGCACTGTTCGCTGGCGTAATAATGGACGTCATGTATTACAAATGTGCGCAAAACTTTCTTGATATTCTGCTAAGATTGAAAAAGCACAATTTCACTTTTGCGGTATGAATTTAAAAAATCTAATAAGTTTGGTCAAGCGATAAGTTAAAAAACATGTCTCTCCATCATCCTCCTACCACTTCCTATTTTCGTCTTCTTTGAAGTTTGCTCCAGCGGCAACATCAGGTTGATGTTTTGAAATTGCTTATTTCACTCATTCAACTGAATGAAAAGTCTTTTTTTCCTAAAACGTTGCAAGATGATTTATAATTTCAGTCCTACTATTTGTGGACAGTTTTGATTCATATGGAAAGAGTGAGCAAGTTTTAAACCAATGTCCTCAATTTTAATCTTCTGGATGAAAGAAGGATTTTCTAAAATGGATCTTAGTGTATGACTAGCTCCAGAGTGTGACAATAACACAGCATCAAAGCAGTTAGGCGTTAATGAAAACCAGTGCTCCTGTGTGGGGCTGACAGCGAGAGAGCAGCAGACTGCTGGTCTGAAGTCAAGCTGTGCCAAGTTGTGTAACAACTGGAGTGGATGGCACTGCAGGCATCGGCCTCGACTCAAATGAATATCTAAATAGATCGAAAGGTTTTGTGTCGATTATTATGTGACTATTGATTCTTTTTGACAACCCCAGTTGCCAGGGGAGTGACGATGCATCCAGCTCACAAGAAAGAACGATACTGGATGTCAGGGTTCATGAGGAAGAGGTGAGGCCATGAGAGAATTTCATAGTATTTAGATATTGTTTTAGTATTTAATTTCTTTTATACAGAGTAAGGAAAAACCTAGACCACATATTGTGCTTTTTGTGCCTGTTTTTAGTCTATGGTGGTCTTAATGCCGTAAAAGCAACACAATGTTTCATTTTTGTAATTCCACAACTAGAACAGACACTTCAAAACTGGGAAAGTGTGTTTTAACAAATCTCTGTTCAGTATAGAATTACTCAGTTCAGGCTTGTAAAATTTGTGAATTTCAATGCAGTCCACATTCCTTAAATAGGCCTGTGAAATTGCACAGTGAAATAGCACAGAGAGGTAACAACGAACAGGATGTAAACATTAACCTTCTCTAAAGAGAAACTCACACATAGGACCCAAACAACTGCCTGCTCAAAATTACATTCAAAAACTGTTCTCTTTCAGAGCATTTTGCATTTTGATGTAGTTTTTGTCACAATAGTAGCCCTTATTTATCTATAAAGATAGCTAAAATCATTTATTAAGGGTAAAGTTGTCTGTTTTGGGGACTCTACTGCCAACTGGTGATTAAATATGTAATTTCATAAAAGAAAAAACTCATTGCCGAGGCTTCGTATTTCTTAAAAACCAGTAATATACTGGGATCTTGTGTTTACAGCTGTAAATGTGTGATCGTAAGTACTGAGGCAGTTTTTAATTTTGATCCAAGGAATTAACTTTAGGAAAATATTGTCCCATTAGCATTAACACAAGCAAACTTTTGACTAAAAGCTTAAAAAGTCTCTAAAAGGACTCAACAAGCTAGCTATCTACTAGCTACCATCACTAGCCTATCACTAGCCACTTATAATAGGTTTGTATCTTAGCTGTTACTCTGTCACAATTAGGTTTTTCTTCTGAAAAGTCAAAATGGTGCGACACTGGAATACTGTACCACAAATAGGTGAAGGGTTCACTGTACAGTATTCGTTAGTGTGTATCTTTTTTTTTCTTCTTATGCAACTTTTGTGTTGTGCAATGAGAAAAAAATAAAACTCCCTTTATGATTTGAAACTATTCTGAATGTAATTATGTGATGAAATCAACATCTAAGTCAGGGGTGCCCATCCTGCACATTTTAGTTCTCTCCCCGGTGGTAGTAACAACCTTTTCAGCAAGTCAATGTTCTTCTTAAGCCTTCTAATGAGCTATCATTTGATCCAGGTGTGTCAAACCAGGGAGAGAACTAAAACATGCAGGATGCCGGGCCCTGAGGACCGACTTTGGGCACCCCTGATCTAAGAGATGAGACGACATTTTGAGTCAAAATGTTAAAAATGATCATTTGAAGAATAACAACACAAATGGGCGGTGAGGTATCATCATTTCCCTAAATCACATGTTTCATTGGCTTTTCTTTAAAAGCTATGATGTCAACCAGTTAAAGTCACAGCCTAATTTTAGTACACAAAGCAATCCTGCCAACTAGACAAGTAACACCTTTTTTTGTTTATGCCAATTGTAATTTAGTGTAGAGAAACAGCAGATAAGCTGCACTGGAATGATGGAAATCAGCAGAAAATAAGGGATGAAGTGTTAGCATGGTTCTTGTTAGTTTTTATATCAACTTAATCTGCATACACCTCCCAGCAGACTCATTCAGGATGGATGCATCACTATAGAAACACTGCTCTCCCCGGTGCAGTTCAAATGCTCACTTAAGATGAAGCATGATGTTGAGCCAGGGGAGGAACAAGGCGCACAAAACAGCAATGTGTCCTCATGAGTCAGTCTCCTGGAGACTCTACGTCTAAAATATCACTGATTCACCTCAGGGTTTTATTCACTGCTGTTACTGTAGCAGATTCCCTTTCTGGCTGACTCCTAACACACCTGCAGAGCCTGTTAAAATCTGCAAATATCTGTTCCTAAGACACAATGAAGTTCACTGGAGCAAAATTGTCTCCTAGATTACCTACGCTCAAGAAAATGCATTAACTCCAAGTACCATTTTGGGAAAACAGGGTATCTGCAGGTTTTAGCAAGTCAAATTTAAGACTTTTCAAGACAATTTTAATGCCATCTTGAATTAAATCGAAGAACAAAAAATGTATACCTGTCCACACATATGGTCAATTGTAAATAAATTCAGTCTGGACTTCAACTGGTACATTTTAGCACATCCATCTCTACAAACTATTTCGGTGTAGCCTTGAGGTCGTAAACATTTAGGCTTTCAAAAAATAATTGGTTTTAAAGTTAAAATAGACTGGAAGACTTTTATACTGTGTAGCCAGGCAGAAATTTTGCAAAGTAAATTCAATCATTTGTTTGGAGGTCTTGACAAAGCAACATGTGGAATTTCTTCTGGCATTCTGCCAGAATATTAGTCACTTTAACCACTTTGAGGGCTCAAGCCTTAACCCTTCATCCAAAATTATTAACTCGGTGGATTTTAGCGTGTACATAATAGCTGTTTTGAACTTACTTTCACCTTGGACTTTGGAACCTGGATAATTGACGGTATGTTTTGAACAAAAAGGTTATGTGCTATAGACAGATATTTTGTTCATATGTGTTTTCACACCTATTAATCCAGTAGACTCAGTTCAATCGGGACCAAAACTGCAACATTTGTTGCATTTTCAACTAGTGTGTTGCACTTTGAAAAACCTGTTCACCTCCTCACCTGTGGTGGCACTGCACCAAGAACTACTGAAGGAAACAACACGAAAACCTCAGAAGAAGACATGAGTGCACATTTCTTCTACACAAAATGCAACAAACTACGAGCCATTTCTCTCTCTAGATTTATTTTGGTTGTATGTACCCAGAATGCCCTGCGCATTAGTTCGCTTCTTGCTTTTGGAGCGCTCTTTCTTGACGTTCACATATGCATTCGAACGGCACCAGAGTTCACTTCAATCTAACCAAGACCGAGGTTTTTTGGCGGACCAGAGTTCGCATTTTTGATCTGCATTAGAGTTTGATTGCACATTTACACCTCCACAATCGAACCAAACTTTCTAGGCAAAAAAGCTAAAGTTCAGTTAAAGAGTACTAAACAGGGCTGGTGAATATGCACCCTGATAAATGTCAAAAGAAGTAGTAGTTCTCTGGCTTGTCACCAATCTCTAAGAAGCCTGACCTTGCTATTCCAATCTTGGCCAATACTAATTTTATTGGTCTGAAAAGTCTCAAAATATTACGACAAAGCTGCTAACTTGACAACAGTAACTATTGTTGACCGCACAGACATTACCTGGTTGGCAGGTCTATCAATCAACCCTCTCTAACAGCAGAACAAAAGGAGAAAGTGGTTGGTTTCCAGACCTTGATGGAGGTAGACAATGTTGGTTGATAAGATCGATTTCTCGTGTAAGTATCGGCCAATTGCTGACCTCCTAAAATTAAATAAATCGTGTCCCATTTCTCTTACTTTTGGAATGTCGCCAATCTATCGGTGCACCTGTAGGGCATATCTTTCACATCATTCAGCCACAAATATTTCCACATACACGGTATGTTTGAGGAACAAGCTAGTTTAACCATCCTTCTACCACCGTTTCTGTGCGGTATCTTCAGCTGAATGAAGGACCTTGAGCTTTAACATCTGTAAGCATTCACTAGTTAACCACCACTGATCCAACAAAACTCCTTCGCTCTGGATTCTTTTATTGGTGCTCAACCACAATCAGCCAGTTTTCAAACACACACACATGCACCCAACAACCACACAACTCTATATTCATTCATCTCTCTTCCTGGGTAATAAAGCCTGTGACAAGAATGGATGAATCAATCAGTCAAGAGGTGTATGTGCATCGTGAAAGCCGCCCTGCTTCAAACACAAAGACGTACAGCGGACAATGTGCACACACACCGAGCCGCTGATGCATGAGACAGATGAGCAGTACACCTGGCCACATGGCTTATTACCAAAATGGAAATGATGCATGGGGAGAGGAAAAAAGAAACAAAACGCTGGGTATGAGTGTGTTATAGGAACACAGCATCCTTCATGTGAGGCTGTAAAACACTTGAAAAGCACACCTACACACACACACAAACACAGGAACAACAGTAGCAGTTAACATGTTGCTTTACGTTGGTATTATTGCACTGTGCGTGGATCAATAAGTCTTTCCAGCTTCCCAGAATGTGAATACAGTAACATTCACTGACCTGCTGCTCAGTCAGCTGCAGCTTCTTTCCACACGCTGTTGGATATAGCAGTGGAGCTACGAGAACATCTCTGAACACTGGAGTGATTAGGTGATTAAAGTCTTTCTTGTTTGATCATTTATTCAGCGAAGACGTAGGGTGTTTTCACACCTGATAGTCTGGCAGACTTGGTTTTATTGGGGACCAACATTGCAACATCTGGTCGCCATGCTGCACTGTGTCAAATGATCCAAACTAAGATAAAAACCAGTTCAACGCCTCGGCTGTGGTAGCGCTGCACCAAGAGCTGCTGCAGGAAATGACACAAAAACCTCCAAAGAAGACATTAAAACAACTTCTTTCTTCGCAAAATGTAATCAAAAATGAAGTTGTGTTGAATATTAGCAGTTGTAGGATTTCTCTTTTGTCTTTGGTAAAAGACCACGAGCCGTTTCTCAAGCCTAGATTCTTGCATATGTTTGGGTTCTATTTACCCAGAATGCTCTGCACAATAGTTCACTTCCTGCATTTGGAGCGGTCTCCAGTCTGCTTTCATCCACATATGAAATTCGAACCACACTAGAGTTCACTTTATTCCAACTCAAGTTTATAAGCGGACTAGTGTTCACTTTATTGGTCCGCATCAGAATTCGACTGCACTTTCACATCTCCCCAAACAAACCGGGCTTTCTAGGCAAACGAACTAGAGTTAAATTAAAGCGGACTAAACAGTGCTGGTATGAATGCGCCAATAGATAATATGCTATAAACAACAAATAAAGTGCAGTCTTTGACTATTCCAATAACTTTAACTGGTCAAGAGTGCTGGGCCCTATCTTCTTCTCAACACACGCTTCCTGGCGTTTTAATATAGGATTTAATGTAAATCTGGGGACTGTGATGGTCTAAGAAAAAGGTTAATTTTGCCTCAGATCATTTTTGTATTGATTCTTAATCATTATCCAGCTGAAATACCCAATTATAACCTACTTTCAGTAATCTGACAAAGCCCATCACGTTGTCATGTAAAATGTCCTGCTACTTTTTAATCATGTACTCTGACACGGTTCACCAGACCTTCGAATGTGGCCGCTCACACCATCAGAGAAGTTTACATTGAATGAACTCTCACAAATACACCGCTGAGTGTTGCTTTAAACATGCCAAACCCATAGGAGGCAGTGTTGTGCAAAGCTACAACTATGCTAACCAATCAGATTGCTTCAAAACAACATCGACTTCCTGTTAGGAATTAAACTTGGCACGAGGAGGTTCATTTGTAGCCTGAACTATTTTTAAATATCTTATTAGGATATAAAATTAGTAAAGCACAAGACGATGCCGATTGAGAATCATGTCAAAGGAAATATATGAAAATATTGGTGAATTGTCACCAACTGTAATGCGTTAAATCTCTGTTTTCCATGTACACATGCAAACACAACAACAGTTTTCTCAAATCTCCACTTTGGTCTGAGTTTTTATAAATATTAGTTCTAAGTAATATTAGAGTTTTTTGTGTGGATGAAAGCCAGGCAAAAAACAAATATACAAATATATAAAAGTATATTTGTTTTTCTGTATCTATGATAGTTACGTGTAGCTATGTGTGGACTGGGCCTCTCGCTCATCTGACAAAAGCAAAAGATTTCTAGTAAAATTCCTACAGTCTAAAAAAGGCTCTATATATTTACATTTGTGGTGGTACAACAAAGACCAAGTCTGGACGTTTTTTGGCAACAAAACAACCAGACGCCATATAGATGGCATCAAGTGGTTGTCATAGAGACTTGGCACTCTGTTGACGGACGCAAATTTCTTTTAGCTTTTGGCTAATGAGCTGGACACCAATGTCAAAAAGTGTATTTATTTATAAAAAAATATATATATATTATTATTTTAATATTTCACTGGCAAAATACATTTCCCCCATTGAACACATGTACTGAAATTAAAGGTTGTGGGGTTTTTTATATTGTTCTGTTTATTATGTCAAACCTCACTGCAATATGAAATCAGTTTATTTATGCAGGTCACAAACGACAGACTGCACAGACTTTTGCAGATAAAAAGCATGTGGTAAAAAAAATAAATAAATAAAAAACTGGTCACGGTTACAGTGCTAGCCCTCTTAGCACAAAGCTGTGACCCCAAAATGAATCAGCGGTACCCGGGCGTCTGTCGGTTCCGAAATGCAGGACAGTAATTGGTCAGCAGCATTTGAGAAAAGGCTTGAGTAGAAAGCAGAGAATAACAACCATAAAGCAGCTGCAGTGCTGTCCTACATACCGTATCAGACAAAAGTTAGAACAGACCTACTTCCACAAACTCAGTACTGGCAATTGTTACGCATGCTAAGAGAATTTGTGATTCAAGGCAAGTAAAACACACACACAAATGAAAACAGAGGAAGCCACTGAGGTCCCACATTAATATGTATATAATACATCACTATCCTTTCCTGCTCTGCTTTGTTACATAAAATCCCAATAAAAACACAGTCAAGCTTTTAGTTGTAGCGTGACATGGCTGCAAAAAAAAAAAAAGGAATTTAAAAGGCACAATCGTCAGGATTTACAAGCGCAGACTGCAGGACGTGCACCCTGATTCCTGCTGCAGCTATTATGTTAAGATAACCAGCTACTCACGCATCCATTTACATCCTCGCATCATATTTATCTTCTGCACGGGCAGATTAGATTCAGACGTGTTCCTGTTCTCCTGTTTATCATTTTATTCCTCCCACATGCATGAAGGACATCTTGCATTTAGCAAAACAAACGCTTCTTCTTAATTGAAACACAAATAAAAAAATTAAAAATATGAGTCACCAGGTCTCCAGAACACCATTTTTTTTTCTTTTTTATGAAAGCAGATGTGCTCACCAAAATGTCAGTTCAAAGTGCCCTCCAGGAAAACACTGAGCTCACCTGCTCAACAAGTACAGCTGAGACACCAACTGACTCATATGCAGAGCTACGTAACGTAACAGAAGACTATTCCTTTTTTTTAGAAAAACTATTCCTCTTTCATCACTTATTGGTCAGCTAACAAATAAAAGCTAATTTGGTTTATTTTTTTTCCCCCCTCCCCGCATCCAGTGGCTTCACAATAACAGTGCAATGAAAGCAGACCATGAGAACAGAGGATGGAGGGAAATGACCTCCACTTACCCGGTTATATTTGAGGGAAAATTCAGCTCCTTCTGACGAGGAAAGCGCTTCCAGGCTTGATGTGACGGCAGTATTTTCCTCCCAAACAGTTCGTCCCTCATGTAAAGCAGACTCCCGAGTCCACTCACCTCTCTCTCTCTCTCTCTCTGTGGAAGAAGATGAATGAACCGCTGGGTCTCCCTTGCCAACACATTTGCATAAGCCCCGCCCCCTGCGCCCGCTGGTTAGCCGGCGCGCCGCTGAAAGGAGGCTCCCTTTCACCTGATTGGACGAAGCGGCTTGTCAATCAGGAAGCGAGCTGTGCGCGCGGCTGTACAGTTGACCGTGAGCCAGTGCGACCGAAAAGAGAGGGAGAAGAAGAAGCGAGCGCCAACTGCGGAAACAAGCAGAAGACGAACTATGGAGTGATAAGAAAATGTTGCGACTTTTATTTTGCTTCTTATTTGAGTCTGTCGCACGTGAATGTTCAAATAAATAATGAAGTTGTAAAATCAGACAATATATAATCTGAGAAAATATTTAAAAGAAAAAAAAAGCTGTTTTCAAATTATTTTATTTATTAAATTGGGGAGGAAAACGGTTTAAACCAACCTGACTCCATGTGAAAGAGTAAATACACCTGTAAACATATAATTGTTTGTGCAAAGAATGGCTGCAACCAATCACCAATTACTGCTTATCAGGGTCTAACATCACTGTGGAGAGATTTATGTCCACTATTCTTGTAGAATTGATCAAATTAGCAACCTTGAATGGGTTTTTTTTTTTTAGCACTGTTCACTAGAGAATGAAGGTCACCTTAAACAAAATGACTGGCAGCTCAATGAGATTTAAGTTCTGACATGGAAGACAAGACCACTGGAAAGAGATGGACCTGTATGGGGTTCCATTTGTGCCAAAGACATGCTTATTTGTCTATGCAACGTGTGTATGCAGCACGCTTTTGAAATGAAAATAAGTGTTTATGTGCAGATGTAAGATGTAAGTATGTAGTGGGCTTATCTCAATGTGTACACTGAAAAAAAGAATGGAGGTCCAACTTTAAAAAAATAGTTAATTTTCTATATGTAATGAAATTAAGTTAGTCAACTTAATTTATTTATATTTGTTTAGCATTACAACTTAACAAGCTTGATATATTTACTTGGATAAATTAAATTTGATTACTTGTAGCAATTAAATGAAACCATAGTGCTTTTTCAGGCTATTTTGTATTTTATTAAAATTGATTTGATGACCTTAGACATTTAAATGTAACTACAACACAAAACCAGAAGAAATCTGGGAAGGATAAATATTTCACTCATCTCTGAGCGTCATTAGTGATGCGCAATCTGCCACATCCACAATTTTCACCAACTTTTCCTGCTCCTTTTTCTTTATATTTCAAAAGCAAAAATCAATTTACAAAGTATTACAAGTCATATTTTTCACAGCATTCTTTATTCTTATACAGTAATATTATTTTACTAGAGAATATTCCTGATCTTGAATTGACATGCACGTAGTTTTTGTGGGAGAAAGCAACTTTTTTCCATGCCTTCATACAATCTCATTCGAAGGGCAGAAATGATATTGCAGACGAGATGTTTAAAAGTGATTTACATCTGTACATGCATATATACAAAGAGACAAAGTAAAAAAATACATGTTTAAAACACATTAACAGCTAATAGCATCTAAAAGGAGTCTGATTATGTGAGGGTTACCCAACGTGGTTCATATCTGACAAGACTTTCCAGGAAATAGTTTCAGTTTCTCAGATGTCGAATGGTTTTTGTAGTTCGAACTATCGTCAGCATTTCTGACTTTAAAAAGCGTTCTTCTTGTATTTGCAACTGGAAAATCCGACAGTAGCGAGAGCATTTTGGATTTCCTGAAGTCTTGTTGACCCAACCAACCTAAAGCGCAAAAACAAAAACACAAAGGTGTTTCGTTTTCATGAAGTGTTAAAAAATATCCAACATCTTTCACTATTTTCCATTTTTGAATTCAAACATCCATATCAGATTTGATTCGAAAGATATTTTGGCGCTGAGGTAAACAGGAAATACATAAGAGGAAATCTACAAGTCTTGATGCCTGACATAAGAAGAAACGTACGGAGGAAAAACTGGGCCACTGGCTGGCACCAGGCCAAGATTAGTAAAAGCGTCTCGTTGGGAATGGTGCAACCTTCAGCACAAGGTTAATGTCCATCACGCTTCAGCAGCACTCCGGTAGTGTGTGTGTCCTTCGGTCCAAGGTAAGCAACAAATCCCTCTGCAAGAGAGTCTGATGATCTGCCACAGCAAACAGTCCCACCCAACTCTCACTAATATGAAATATCAGACGGTAGAAATTAAAAGGACGGTGAACAATATGGAAATATGAGACTTTCTTTGTTTGCATGTGTGCGCAGTTATATGAATGAGAGGGACTACTTATTTTACAGCATATGTTTGTAATAAAAACATTGTCCTTAAGAGGAAAATAATACATATGCAGGAATGAGTTACAACTGAGCAAAGCAAAGAAAGTCCAGCTCAGTTTTACTTTAGATTTATCCAAATCTGAATGCAGGTCAGATTTAAGTAGGAGTATTAATTTCTTATGTTTTTTTTCTTCATTTATTAGTTGTTTTTTGTTTTTCAGGACAGGATACAAGTTTCTTTAAAGTGTAACTAACACAGTAACCCCCCTGTGAAAGTCTAACCCTCACCATTGACAAATGTTGAAAAATTCCAGCAAAGTGGGCGGAGCAAAGAGACGCAGCGAGGCGTGGCTGTATGTGGGGCTGAACAGAGGAATTCAACTTTGTAGCTATGTTTAGCAACTTTTTATCATAAAACCAGCAAGTGACAAATCTAGCATCCCGTCACCTAGCAACCCGAGCAAAGCTCCAACACGTTTGGTCAGCTGGTATTAGTGCTGCATGCGTTGTACAATGGCTGCTGGAAAAAACTAATATTTTGTTGTTGACTTACCATCCAGGAACCACTTTCTGCACTCTTGTTGGTTGTGCAGGAGGCTCCACCTCTGCTTTTCAAAAACATCTAATTGCGCCTCCATTTGCAGCCGATTTCAGGTGCGAGTGTCAATTTTGAATTGGGGGCGTGGCCACCAGCAGCTTAGCTGGATTTAAAGTGACAAGAGGCCCTGAAATGGCTCAGAACAGGCAGAAGTGACAAGACTAACATCTCATCATCTAAGAATGATGATGTGTAAAAAATAGAATAAAAAACAAATGTGTTTGGCATAATAGGTCACCTTTAAACACATTGGAGAATTCAACTGCTTTGGCACAATTTGAGCTGCACTGAGATGGTTTTAGGCACATTAATGTGTAATTAAACAAATTTGCACAAAAATGTCAAAATTCGCACAGAAACATAAAGAAGGATCCCAAAATGACCCATAAATTCAGTTTATCAGAAAAACAGTTAGTCACACTTTTAACAACAGCGTGTGCTCCTTTAGCTGTACCTTTATATTTAGTACATCAACACTGAAACAAATGGCGACATTTTATTTACTAACAGGAAGCAAATTGGAATAAATCCAAATCCATCTGCATATCCACCGGTCAGCTCTGGCTTTACGAACTCTGGCAAGAAACTTTTTTTTTCTTTTTTTTTGCAAATATTCCAGAAACCAATCCTTCCTGTTCAATTAGTCTCCGTCCATCTGCCTTTCCCTCCCTTTAATTCAAATATCTATTATTGAAACCCCAGTAATTGATAAAAAACGAGCCACCCCCTCCCCCCCCTCTCTCTTCGTCTAATTAAAATATGCTTCATTGGAAATTGCATGAATATGGCATAGGCCGCTCCCTCTTTTCCTCGTATGAATATTTATGATATTCAGCAACAGACGGTTACCATGGGAGACAACCGCACTGAGCATGTGCTCGTCCTCTCATCCCTCTGTTCTCTCTTTCATCTCCGCTGTCCTCGGTCACCATCCCGCCATTGATCTCTTCGCTTTGGCAGAGCCCAGCGTTGGTTGGACTCCCGTTTCTTTTCTTTTTTTTTTACCTCCCTCTCTCCTGTTGCCGCATGAAAAGTAGAATACTTCGGTTTTTCAGTTGTTGCTTTTTTGTGTGAACAAAATGAGGTTGATATCATCTCATTCGTGCGAACCGACAGGCAGGTTGGCAGCCGAATAATGAAATCCAAGCCTCCATTTGCGTACCAGGCTGTGTGTGTGTGTGGGGGGGGTGAAGTGTGTGATTGTGTTCGGCGGCGGCAGCGTCCTGTAAACTGTCTAATTGACCTTTCCGCGCTCCACAAAGGACGGCCATGCCGCCCGTCTCTGTCCATCCGCCCGCCATTCCCCCCCCCCCCATCTCTCCTTTCCTCCATCATTCTCCCCCGTTCCATCCCGACACTTCTAATCTTGTCCTCCGGTTCTTCTCACCAGTTGTTGCCATTCCTCGTTAGTCATTTGTTTGCACTTTTGAAGGTTGGGTGTGTAGCGCTGCATTTTAAACCAGATGTCAAGTATTCACAGTGCTTCTCCTTTGCCACATTTTGCTGTGGAAACATTTTTTACTTTGTCTCATTTCGACACTTTAAATTCATCGTGCGTTCAAAAGTCTAAACACAACACCTTGTAATATCAGAGGGAATGCTTTTCTGCATCCCCAGAACCAAAAGTTGAGAAGTAAATTCTGCTTTCATGCTCTACAAATCTGGAATAAACTTCCATATAACTACAAAACTGCTGAAACACTGACTTCATTTAAGTCAGTGTTAAAAACCCCGGCTGTTAATTGCTGCCTTTGATTAATAAGAACTTCATTAATGCATCTCCTTGCTGATTTTTGATGACAGCATTTGACAAAGTTTGATATATATTTCTTGTTTCATAATTGTTGACTGTATTATGACTCCAAAAACACAAAACCCTACCAAGTATTTTTGGTCTAGTTAGGAGTGTAAATACTTTAATGCACCTGAAATGAGACAAAATGAACTCGTAAGTAACTTTTCAGTAAGACGTAGGAGCTTTTTTTAAGTCAACAACTCCTTAATATTGATTTTTTTTTTTTTTTTTAAGCACTGGGTTCCACTGGCAGATAATTTAACTTATAACAAAACATTTTTCCCATATTACAAGTGAAATAATCTGCCAGTGGAACTAGTACTTTTCAAAATCAATATTAAGGAATTAATTACTTAAAATAAGTGCAAATGTCTTGCTGAAAAGTTACTTGTAACTTAGTTTTGTCTAGTCCAAAATTACTTAGTAAGAGTTTGTGTTTTTGCAATGATATTTTTTATGGTGTGTAGCACATCTTCAATCTTCTGTGACATTTATTTAAACATTTTAATCAAAATGACAAGAAATTAAGGCTTAAAATATTTCACTCTATGGGTAATGAATCAATAAGAAAGAGTTTCACTTTCTGAAACAAGAGACAGAAATGTTTACTTTTTCACAAAAGTCATACTTTATGAGCTCTATTTGTAGGTGTAATGACATGAAAATTGGGCTTTCCAACAGAACCTCTCCAGAGCAGGTCAACATCTGTCATCTGGTTTGAAACTGTGGATGTAGACAGGCCATTAGTCTGTCTTCAGAGCGTGAGACCAGCTGATAAACCTAAACAAATTATATGTAAAAGGAACATTTAATGGATAGAGAATATTAGAGCTGAGTGGGAAAACTGTTGTTCATGCCGGAGAATCCCATTATTCTGATTGAGTTCAGCCACCTTGTTCAGAACGGGAAGGAGAGGAAGGAGCCATTTTTAATTAGCTGACTGGATGAAGAGTTAATCATTCTTCTGAAGGGACAAACTCAGTCTTGTGAAATTTGAAAGCGTTTATGACGTCTAGCTCGTCTTTGTGTTCCCCCCCGTGACATCCGGAGTGGTCTCAGAGAAACCATGGAAACGCTGAATCAGCGTTACAAAGAAGCCAGTCACCACTGTTGCATTTGATGACAAAATGATACACCAGAAAGTACAGTTGGGACAAGTTTTTATGGGCAGCTTTTTATGCTGACATTCTCTTTCATCCTTTAAACTTGAAAACCAGCCCAGAGCTTGTTTGTTAAAGGGGCATCAAAAGACATTTGACTTTGTAATTTAACATCTTGAACACCTTGGGCCTCTGTCTCTTTAAGAAACTCCTGCTCTTTCTGAAACTCCACCTTCAGGAAATCATCACAACATCGCCCCTCTATTAGGCATTTAACAACTTTCTTTACCTGTGTAGCACTGAGAAGTAGCTCCTATAATGAGATCAGCAGATGCTCAGTTCCACCAGGTGTTTGCTAATTGCTGTTGGCTAGTCTGAAGGAGCATAGTGGGGGAGGGCCTCTCTGTGAGGCAGAAGCTTGGAAACTGCAGCTCTAAGATGACCTTTGTTCTCGGAGGTGGAGCTAAGTCCAACCAGGTGTTTTGCACAGCTGAATGGTTGCCACAGGAGATTAAAGGATTTCTCAAACATGCATGAAAAAAATCAAAGCAACTCTCCAGCTTTGTTTTTGATGAGGGGATAACATTATAGCATGATGTAGAGCTGAAAACAAGTTGATTTTACATAACACTGCTCCTTTAAGACATATCACGCGTATAGATGAAGTCGCTAAAGCAGCAACCATTGCTATTACTTCTTACTTTTCTCCAATGTAGAAAGTATTCCTGGGTCAGAACTTCTGTTTGTTTTTTGTGTGTACACTCTGTATTCTCAAACTCCCAGCCAGTCGTCCATCAGTGTGAGATGGACACTCACACTGAGCCAGGTTGTGGTTCTGCTGGAGGTTTTTTCCTCTTGAAGGGAACTTTACCCATTTACAAAAAGAAAGGCTTTTGAAATGTTATTGGATTTGATTTTGTTGCTTGTGGATGTGAACGTAAACACCATGGACTCCCGTGGCTGCCCTACCAACCTGAACACACGTTTCTGACCATAGCACCCATTTGGATGTGAACACACACACACCTGTCGCAGGTGAATGCTAGTGTTTCACTGTCGTGGCTAGCGTTAAGCCGGCCCAGTTTCCATAGCGACAGAGACCAGGCCTGTTGCTGTCTGCCAATCCCCAGGGTGTGCTAGAGTCTCCCCTGACGGGCAGAGAGGAGAGGGCGCGTGCAGCAAGTAGGAGGAGGTGAGGAGAGCAGGAGGACGGAGGGAAAACACTACAAAACACCGACAGGTATTATTATCCAGAGGCAAAAAGAAGGAAGAGAATGGAAATAACTCACTGATTTTACAGGATTCTTACTTTTTCGTCCAAAAGTGTGAAATGACCTCTCTTCACCACAGAACTCATTTCTCCAGTATATCTGTTCCCACTGTTTCCAATCTTTGCTTCATTTTGGCTACCTCCAGTCTGTGTCCCCCTCCCCCTCCTTTCCTGTAATCTGCTTTGACCTAGATGTTGGTTCACCTGGGTCTCCCAGTCCCCGTCTGCAGGAAAAAAAAAAAAAAAAAAAAAAAACAATTTCAGACTCCATTTTCTTCACTAATTTTACCCACAGACCTGGCACCTTGTTGTGTTCTGCACCTATGTAACGATATCTACATCTTGCTAAATAGCAACACTCCAAACTGATGAGGGCACACAAAGACACTTTGACCCAAACCGTTCCGTCATAGTTCTGGCTGTGGGTCAACGTTGTAGTTGTGCAGGTAGGTGGACGTTCTCGAGAATCTTGAATCTTTTCCAGCCTCTAGAAAGCATAGGCTACCTGTCAAGTTTTGAATATGGGAAATGTTGCCATCCGGTGCGAGGCCAGCAGGGCTGGAAGCGAGGGGGGTGAGTCTACCGAGTCTGCGGAGACCGCAGTTGGGCATTTCGAAATTAACTTCTCTTAATAGAAGCATGTCAATTTAAAAATACTCGTTTTCCAATAAACTCTTATTGAAAAAAAAGAGGTGTGTTTTTTTTTTTTTTCACATCACACAAGTCATATGATCAGCAACTGAATGTTGCTACCAGTGCAAACCATGAAGAAGACGACAGGACAGGAAGCAGTTGGAGGATGATGGCACAGCATGTTTCTTAATTATTGCATTTGTTCACTTATTGTGTGAACAAATTTATTCCCATGTGATTTTGATTGTGAAATTGTGGTTTTTGACATTAGCAGAATATAGGCCAAGTTTTGCACACATTTATAATGGAAACGCTGTTAGTCTTAATTGAATTAATGACACAAATCTAACATAAGTGGGAGAAATATCACGTGGTCTTTTGCCAAAGACAAAATATAAATCCTACATTTGCTAAACTCTGATGCTACTACATTTTAATTTGTATTTCGTGACGAAGGAAGTTGTGCTCAGTGTCAGTCTGTGTTGTTTTCTTCAGTGGTACTTGGTGCAACGCCACCACAGGCGAGGAGGTAAACAGTTTCATCAAGAGTTTTGGTTGGTTTGACACAGAGCAATGTGAAAGCAAACCCCGCCAGCTGAAAATGCAACAAATATTGTAACTCTGGTATCCAATCAAACCAAGACCACCACCATCAGCTCCTCTGGCACCTTGTGCAGTCATCCTAAAAGATCCACGGAGAAATTTCTGAATATGAAGATTTCAGCCCAAACAGTAGCGTCTTCAGTCTCCCCAGATCCGAAACCGCTCTTGCAGCCGCCCAAAGTTGGACGTCTGTTTCTATTTCTGTAGATATAAATGTTTCAGAGCAGACAGAGGGTGATCTATGTTACAGCGGCTCCAGTTGGGCTGCTGGGATAAATTTAGGCCCCGGCTTGCCTCTGGCGCTGTAAAGTAGAACAGAGTTTATGGATGAGTTTGGTTCTGAGGAGAGCTGGAATTACTACTGTAAAGCTAACAGGTGGTCAGTGTTGTTTTGTGGTTTGTGTTGACATGCGTATGGGTCTGTGTGTGCACGTGTGTTTGCAGGGTGAGTTATTGAGGTGGAGAGGCGAAAGTGACACAGATTTTCACTTCAAAGGTGGGCCAGAGCAGAGCTCAGATTAAAGCCCACCAGGAATCAAAGAGCTGCAGGCCGTAGGCAGCACACAGGTGTCTCCTGTATGCACGTGTTTGCGTGAGTGTGCCCACTCTCATTTCTTCTTGTTTTGTTGTATAACAGAGGCCTCACGTCTATTTTTACCCACCAGCTCTCATGGGACCTCTCTAGTCTCGGGTTTTTCTTTATTTTAATTTTTTTTTTTTGCAGTCTTCGGTTTGTCTGTGGAGTTCAGGACTTGCGGTAAGACAAGGACTCTCCACGCTGAGATGTGGGAAGTCTGCTGCAACGATCGACAGAATCCTACTTTTTGCTCAAAGCCTGGCTCCCTCACAGTCTCATTCAGATGATAAGAGGTGTTGTCTAACGCTGACGTCAACTCACCCACCTCCTCCTCGATGAAATCCGGAGGACAGGCCAGGAAACGAAAGCTGTAAACAAAATCTCTGAGAGAGCCGGCACTAACGTCACGGCCAATGAAACCGACTCACGTCCATTGTTTCGTCTGGACTTGGAGAGCGGTGCCATAAAGATGCGGCGTGGCAGCGTACAATCACCGGATCACACGTGCAGTCAGAGGTATAACTGGGAGCCTGCGTTCAGAGCTCTCAGAAAGTTTCATCTTTGCTCGTCGAATACTTGTCAGACTTAAATGTTTCAGATAATTGGCCAAATTTTAATGTCAGACAAATGTAACCTCTCCGAACCAAATCCCACTTCAGTAGAATTCAGTTTGAAAAATACTTTTTTTTTTCCCCAAAGGGAAATTAAAAGCTGTTGTAACTAATGCCAAGTGAATCATTGTGATAAACTATGATGCCCTAAAAGTGTCTATCAAATCAACCACCTATGCTTGCGGTCCAGATTTGCTCCTGATTCCCTCCACTCAGCTCCTTCAGACTAGCCAGAAGCAATTAGCAAACACCTGGCAGAACTGTACATCTGCTGAGCTCATTATAGGAGCTGCTTCTCAGTGCTATGCTGATAAAAATGTTGTTAAAGGGTTAAAAGAGGAGTAGTGTTGTGATAACTAAAGTCCTTCCACTGGCACCTTGTAGCTCAGAGAATAGAGTTTAAGATGCTATTGTTAGTTTATAAATCACAGCTTAGCACCACAATACATTAAAGACCTGCTGTTGTCGTATCAACCTTCCTGACCTCTCAGGTCTTCTGGTTCTGGTTCTGCTCTGCATCCCCAGAACCAGAACCAAACAAGGAGAAGCAGCATTCAGCTTTTATGCACCACAAATCTGGATCAAACTTCCGGAAAACTGCAAAACAGCTGAAACACTGAGTTTCTTTATATCTAGACTGTTTAGAGTTGCTTTTGAACCACAATAAATTAAACACTAACCAACATTTTGATGTGTAATGACGGCACTTGGCAAATGTAGTGTTTCAATTTTTGATTTTTGTGTGTGTGTGTTTTAATGATGTAAAGCAAGTTGAACTGCCTTGTTGCTGAAATGTGCTATACAAATAAACTTGATTGACTGATTGAAGTGAGTTTCTTAAAGAGACAGATGCCCAATTTCAAGGTGTCAAATTACAAAGTAAAATTTCTCTTAAGACATATTTGATATATACATCATTTTCTTAACAAGTGAAGTGACTTGACTGTGCTATAAAATGGCACTCTGTGCCTGGAAAACACATAACACTGCTCCTTCAAAAGCAAATCCGACACATGTATAGGTGTCTACCACTGAGATGGAGAAGCCACTTTACAGTGTTGGCATTTTGCTTGTGTTCCACCTTTAGAGTGAAGTGTGTGAAAGCATCAGGATGGAGAAGGGGGGCGGGTAGAGGACACACCGCTTGAAGTGTGTCCTCTACCCGCCCACCGGTGAGGTTCCTCCTCACCGCCACCCCCCGGTCCAGTGCGGAGTCCCAATGGATGCAGACGAGCCGCTAAAACACCCAACTTCCATTCCAACGTGGGCCGCAGAGCTGAACCTCTCTGGCTCACCTCGACACGGCTCTCCACACGCCCACTCACCACTCCACGGTGAGGGGAAGGAGAGAGAGCGTGTGTGTGTGTGTGTGTGTGTGTGTGTGAACTCTCTCATTTACCGCCCTGACTCCTAACGAAGCATCACGTAACGCCGGAAAGGCGCCGCTCAGCATCATCATCATCATCATCATCATCATCATCATCATCATCATCATCATCATCATCATCATCATCATCATCCCCTCTCTCACCCCACCCGCGTGTCTGTGTTTTGCCAACCCGGCGAAGACACACGTGGCTCTCGGTGCACCTACATGCAAAAACACGGTGCGCTGATACTCTGTTGCTGGTTGCCATAGCAACACGGTCATGCTCTTTTGGCTTGGCCTGAGCATCGCAGTGGGGCCAGGTGGTATTTGAAGTGCGCCGAAGCACACAGAGCTCAGCTCACGCGGCGCGGCTACACAGTCACACAGACTGAAGCAAACACGGAACCAACGCTGCTGCGTGTGTGTGGGTGAGTGCGAGCGCGCGCGCGTGTGCGTGTGTGTTTAGGGGTGTGCGTGTGCGTGTGCGTGTGTGTTTTTTTCACTGTTACTCTGCCACGTTAAAATATTCCTTACAGGTGATAGGAAGCCAGTCAGAGAGCAGGAGGTGACGAAGAGAATAAAAGTTTGATCAATAGTGCCATCTACAGGACGAATGACGCAAGTGCAACAACGAAGAAACTAGTTGGGGGGGTTTTATTACTACTTTCTTTTCACATCACATGGAAAATAGAAAAGTGTTGATAACATTTATTTTCTGACACAAAATAAGTTATAGCTGCATTCATTTTTTTTCCAACATAAAACTTTAATGGGGCCTGCCATAGCAATGCACAGGAGAGCATTGAAGTGCCTAGCAAAGCAACTTCTGGTAACCAGGTGCCACGAAGTAAACGTCTGATTTTTACTTTAGCAATAGTAAAAATCAGAAGGCAGTGCATTAACATTGGCACAAACATTAGCAGTAACTACTGCCCAGCATTGATGCTAATTTTTAGCATCAGAACGCTGGGTTCCAACCGACGGGCACACTTTGGCAGGCCCTGTTTAAATTTCTTCCAAAATGTCCTAGTTCTAGTTAATTATAATTTAAAGACTTCTTCAGCACCATGGTCAGAGTCAAACCTGTAGTGACAGGATGCGACCACTAGAGGTAGGTGTTGCACTCTAAGAGGCAATCCATTAACTTGGGCACTTCATTGTTTTGACTTTAATGTCTTTCCATCGCTTACAGACTAAACTTCATGTGCTGAGTTTTTGATTTAGTCCTACCAGGAATCGGTTTTCCACCAGTAACTTGCTTCATAGTTTGTTGCATGTATTTTTTTTTTTATCCCTTTACATAAAACTAGCATCACTTTTTCATGAAGATAAACATGCCGTGGCAGATGACACATTCATTTTTAATAAACACTACTGAAATTAGCCCCATAAAAATGCAATGTTTCACAAAGAGCAGTTGCTTAAGCAATGAGGAGGTCATCTAAAGAAAAAAGGAAGTAGGTAGGTTTGGGTATCAAATGATGTTTGGATGTGAAAGGATTTGTTTTGGGTGGGGGTTGTTTGTGAATACTCAGTTTGTGAATACATTCATAAACTGAGGAAAACATTCTAATAACTGAGGCTGTGTGGCAACAGAAAAAATACCTTAACAGACTAAGCAGAACAGAGTGGATTAAATGATGGATCCACACTTTGTTAGGTTCTCCGCACTATCAACACTTTAGACTCCAAATCAGTGTCATATAAACTTTATTTCACTTGTTAAGAAAATAATACAGTAATATACAAGAAAACGCATTCAACATATCTTGAAATATATCCAAATAAAGTGGAAGCAGTGTAAACAAAAGCCCTTTTGATAAAAGTCCATTCAAAGCAGGACTGATAGAAAGCACCAATCGTACTGAAGGTTGGATTAAAAGGTTTGAAGCTGATGAATCCCCTAACTTCATCTAGAGGAAGTTGGAACAGTAACGATACACTGCTGGTACATAAACATATACAGAACAATATATATACTTCTGGTTAGTCTAACACATATAGATTTGAAGCCATATCAGCTAGCTTTAGTTCATTATGAACTACTGATTCTGATAAATCTCCACAATGTTTTTTGGCTTCTTATTTAGCTGCAATCTGATTGGACTGGCTTTGAAAACAGGAGACCACAGTGTGGAAGCGCCTAAAAAAAACAATGGTATATCTGGTTCAACTTTAAAGGAGGCTTGAAACAGGTCAAGTCACATGGGGTGGTCTAAGAGCCTGATTCAGGACCTTGAACATCACCAGAAAATGTTAGAAGTTGGTAAAAGGCTATGTAAGGAAACACAGCGAACATGAGGAACAAGGTCAGGTGCTCTGGTCAGATGAGAACTTGAACTTTCTGACCTATATCCAAAACACTGTAGGGTGAAAAACAAATGTCATCCCCACTGTGGCACGTTGTGGAATGTGGGGATGCTTTTCTTCTTCAGAGATATGGAAGTTGGCAGAGTCCAATTGGAACCATTGGAAGACGGTTGAGAATCAGCCTGGGAGAAAACCTAGGAGAAGAGGTTCACCTTCCAGCACAGCAATGATTTTAAATGTCCAGCCCGACTTGAGTCACTTTGGACTGGCCTTGTCCTCCATGCCCGCTTGCGTCATCAGCTCAGTTACGTTCTTCTCCAGGTCGTCGATGCGAGTTCCCATCTGATCCAGTGTAAGAGTTAAAGACATCTGCAAACCTTTATCAGCTGAATGTTACAACAAATCAGTCCTCAAGAGAATTCATTCAGAAAGACTTGAATGGCATGATCTGATAAATAACTACCCATAATAAAGGTTTGTACCTACATTAGTTACAAACAGTAGTTTGGAACTAGTAGCAGAAGTTTTTTTGGTAGTTCTGCAACCTAAAATTACACCTGATTTCCTCCGAGCAGTGCTGTCAATCCTTGTTAGCCTCTTGTGGTTGGTCATAGCCCAACCAAAACGTTGTCTCAGTTCATCTTCAATTCTTAGGAAACAGATGGAAGCTGATCCACAACTGCAGGAACAACTCCTGTTTTGCCTTGGGTGAGTGTTCCACGTTCCCTTGTTAAAGAGCTGAGTTCTGTCTGGTTTATGCTCGACTTGTCCGCGAGGTCTCTGCGGCACCATGAGGTCAAGTTACGGCATTTCAGCAACCACGTCCCTCTGTGCAACAAAAGTTTTCCAAGCTGCCCACCTCTAAAATGTCATAACGACATGGAGAGTTCAGTGAAGAAAAACATGGCGGACGAGCAAAAGCGCTTCTTGGTGCATTTTTGCAAAGAGAGATGTTTTCCCCATAGAGTCTTGCAGAATATGCGCTTCAGGGCCGACGAACCACATGGAGTATAAATGTTGCAAAACTTCTGTCAGCCTGGATCCTCACATCTATTTTCCACTTCAATTATTTTCACCACAAAGTGCATCTATATTTATGAACCCTTTGTAAAATGCAAATAAAATTTAAAGGGGAAAAAAAAAAGCAAATGCACCGTCCTTATTAGATTGTATAAATCATCTTAGCTCAAAAAGTTTAACTATTTTTCATTGAAACCACACTTCTTGGCATTACAACTTACACCACTGAAAATTCTGTTTATTTCCTTTATGCTGGTCAAACACTGCTGTGGGACGGCATCCCACTCTTCCACTATAACAGGTTGCAAATCAGACAATGAGGTTGTGTTGGCACAAACAGCAAGCCCCACAACAACTCACTGCCACAGTTAGCAAGCTCAGGTGCTAATTATTTAAAACAATGAATGCTTTTAATTCATATTTTCTGGTCATAATGGCAAAAAGAATGTCATTTTTTAAAGTGTGACTGCCCTCTGGTGGTCATCAAACTTCCTTGAGGAAACGCGTCTTTTATTAGTAAATCATTTCAAGTGTTCCAGCTGAGTGAAAACAACAAGCTGTCACCAAAACGTTAAAGAAGGAAAAAAAAGGGGGCCAAAAGAAGGATATTTCTTGACTCCAGCTGTTCAGAAATAGCCAGAAACCTCTCCTGAAGTCGCTGCATCGTAGTTTCCATCTGAAGAGACAGAAAAAAAAAAAAAAAACTACCCTTGAAACATAAAGTTAAACATGTTTAACTGAAACTGAAGTTTAGGGACGTTTTCAGAAGATTAATGAGTTCCGGTGAGCAAACTTACCGCCTCTGTCATCTCCTGTGCAGCTTTACAGTCTGTTTTGGACATTTTATTTTCTCCGAGCTGCACAGTCGCGTTTTTAGTCAACTGAAATCTATCCCAAACGAGTCAATGTGTAAGTATTTAGCTAGACGGAGAGGTAAGCACGACGTTAGAAATGGGTTTCCCCTCTGTAAGGTTGGCAGTGACTCCCTTAACTTTGCGGCATATCAGCTGGAGCGACGAAAACTCCGACTTCCGTTTTTTGCCATTGCTACTTCAAAACAAAAGTTGCTCCCTTATTTAGAGCGTTTGTTTAACCGAAAGCGGGTTCCATTTAATGGTTCGGATATTATATAAGACAACAGGAAGGAAAGCTACTACTACTATTACTACTCGCTACTAAAGAGCTACTACTAAAGACTACTAGCTCTTTAGTGGCTAATAGTCCTTCTCCACTCTTTCTTGTTCATTTTTACGACGTCGTTTTAGGGGCATTTCAAAAATAAAAAACACCCATTTGTGAGGACGAAAATCCCTCGTTGAAATCGGAAGGTCAATGAGATGATAAAGAAAACAGTATAAGACAAATCTCTGTTTCTACTTTTGTCTGCAAAGTTGTATGGGGTTCTAAAAAGTTTTAGAATACAGTGTTTTTTTTTTAAATACGGTAATTTCCAAACGATCCAAATATAGAAATTTGATGTTAACACTGCAAAGTTCAAAATAGTAACTTGAATAAATAATAATTTTTCGCCTTTATTTTGAAGTTAGATGTTCTCTCATTTCCTGTTTCATGTAGTTTGAGTTTTCCTGGTTTGACTTTGACATCCACTGTGATTTGTGTACATGGGGGACCAAAAAAAGGGCATTTTATTAACTGTTTATGAACCGACCCAGTGAGATAGGTCAGGTCATGGGGGCTTTTTTAAAAAATTATTTATTTATGTCTCGATCCGTCAGAGCTGTAAAAACTGCTCCTCTCTGTCACTTTGGTTTTTATATAAGACTTTGCCCTTCTTACTCTCACAGATCAAATGTGGTGAACAGACTGCAAACAGGGTTATGTAATTTTCGTTAAATCCTGTAAAGCTTCATAATCCAGACTTTGTGAGTCTTTCATCTCCGTTGCTCAATGGGATGAATTTGTAACGAGAACCTAAAACAGAAAGAGCAGTGGAAGTGTACTGAAGCACTGAGTATAAATCGAGAGGACATGATATGACGTAAAACCACAAAGGTACTAAAATAAACCCTGAAAGATGAATTATTGACGTTACCTCTGTTTCCCATGATCTTCAATAAAATATTTCTGGCTCTGCTGCAGAGCTGCATAAAACGTTTCAGGAGACCCAGGGGGACATCAGGGGTCCTACCTAAATATTTGGTTTCCTTGCTGTCAAAATTTGTGCCTATAAGTAACACCACCAATATTTAACCATTTTTTTGTTATTATTACTATTAATTACAATAAACAGAAATCTGTTTTTAAGAAATGTAAGTTTTCAGGAGCTGTGGAAAATGATCTGTTTTAAGAGAAGCATACACTGTCTGCTGCTGTTTTGAAAAACCTGGTGGGCAACAAATCAAACCAGCGTGTTATGGATATCAGAGTTTCTACTTGGCAGCAAATCGTGAGGCGTCTTAATTTATTCCTCATCAGAAACTGTATTCTTTTTACTACATTTGACTCTTTGGTGGCGTCCGACTTCTTTTATGGTGTATCTGAGGTGCACAAAGGAGCGTTACCATAGACTCTTGATTCTTCCTTCCAGCAGCTGTTGTTTCTTCCTATGTTATGATAAATTTGCCCTTGAATTTCCCCAATGTGGGGCAAATCTATTCTAAGAAAGGTACATCATTATTATAAGAATTTTTCTTTCACATGTTCTTTTCTTTATTGAAGGACTTGTCAAACAACAAGGCAGCAATACAAATATGTATTCAAATATAGATAAGAAGTTAGAGGCATGGGTGCAAAACCACAAAGAAAAAGAATGAAAACAACAGATAAAAATTAAAAAAAACTAAAAACACGCTTTCGGGGCAGAAAACAACTAAATTATGTTCTACAACAATGTTGAAAAATTTCTTGGCTTTAAGACTCACCATTACTTTAAGGACTTTCACATAGCATAGAAATACACTGAAGAAAAACACAAAACACAGGCGACATTTTCTTCGGTGGTAATACTTATCTAACGTTTTTTGCCAATCGCCAATAAAAATAAAGAAGAAGACCAGCATTTTTATAATGACGTAGAAGTTCTGTTCTTATCACGGCGAGAAAAGCGCATCATCAATTTGGCGGGTGAAGCATCTTCACCGAGTTCACCATCTTCGTTCGAGTTTGTGACGTTTCAGGAAGTGCGGAAAAACGGAATAAACTGACTAACCGGCTGCGCTGCACAGCGAAGGAATGCTCGCTATGTCAATGTGTCTCTTTTTTTTACAGTCAATTTGTAAGATTATTTCACTGAATCTTAAAAACCTGTGTTTATCATCATAATTATCTAAATGCCGTTACTCTGACTGACCTCTTGCTAGCATCAACACAACAAATCACTCCGCTAATCAAATCCTCGCTGATTTCCAACGCTGTAACGCAACCTTCCGGTTCATCTTATCGATGTCGTGGCAGTAGCGGTTCCATTGTTTGTACATCCTGTGCGAAAGAGCGACCGCGACACGGATGTTACTCCTCGCGCACACTCCGAGGCGTCATCGTCACCGTCAACTGTCAGCCCCCAGGAGCTTTGCCAGGCGGCTGGCTTCACTTCGGAACCGCAGCTGAACATGGAGGACGAGGTGTTCCAGCATGTTGTGTCCGTGTTCAGCTCGCTGGTGTCGTGGGTCGCCGCGGGTGCCATCATGTTCGGCGGGGTGGTGCCCTACATCCCGCAGTACAGGGACATCCACCGGACCCAGAACGCGGAGGGCTTCTCCACCTACGTGTGCCTGGTGCTGCTGGTGGCCAACATCCTGAGAATCCTGTTCAGGTTCGGCTGGGTCCTCTTCTCAAAACTTCAGTATCAAATAGAAGGGAATTTATTATTATTATTATTATTATTATTATTATTAGAAATTCGTTACCATTTGTGGTTTTCTATTTTCTAAAATAAAGTTTTAATGTTTTTTTTTTATTTTTAATTATTTAATTTCGTGCATTTATGTTTATCCCAAAATCTGAAAAGTGTGGCCCGCATTTATGCTTAGTTCAAAATCTGAAAAGTGTGAAATGCTTTTATGTTTAGTTCAAAATCTGAACAGAGCAGACAGAACACCAGGCGTCCCCTACAAGGGGGACGATTTAGATCAAGGCATACATCTGTACTAGAATGGCCCAGTCAAAGTCTAGACCTAAATCCAGTTGATCACACAATACTCTAAAACAGTACACAGAAATCCGGGGATATAATGTGACGAAATGTAAGAAACAAATTTAGGTCACTGTGTGCTTCATCTTCTCTTCTCCATTTTTCCTTTCCAGATTCGGCCGCTATTACGAAATGCCGCTGCTGTGGCAGAGCATCATCATGATCTGCACCATGCTGGTCATGCTCAACCTGTGCACCAACGTCCGCATGGCTGCCGAACTCAGCACCAAGAGGCGCTCCTTCTTAGGTCAGAGGCATTTAGATAACTCAAATACTTTGTGTGTGAGAGAGAAAAAGAACCTGGAACCCAAAGAGAAGGTTCTTCAAATGGATTATTGGCATTCAGAGTGGAAACAAACCTTTATAACAAACCTCAATGCCAAGCATTAAACTGGCGCTATTAAAGTTCTGCAACAACCAGTCGACATTTAATCCTCCATGTTGTGCTAAAGGTGTGTGAAAGTTATGACTAGGTATTAGAGACATTGTACGTAGAACGGGGGAGGTGGGGTAAATTTCCACCAAAAAAAAAAAAAACAGAAAAAAACCTGAAAATTTCTGAGCTTGAAAAGTCAAAAATTGCTTGAAAAAAAGCTGAAATTTTCTTGGAAAAAAATTTAGAAATTTCTGAGGTTCAGAAGTCAAAGATTTTTGAATTTGGGAAATATTCAGAGTTTCAAAGGTCTAGAAAATTTCTGAGAATAATATCAAAATTTCAAAGTTTTTTTCTAACAATTTGTTGACTTTGAAACTCAGAAATTTCCAATATTTTCCTAGAAAATTTCTGAGATTAAGTTTCTGAGTTTTCTTGGTGGAAATGTACTCCTTTTTTTTTCTCTGTCTACAATTGTCCTAATACGCTGTCGTAGGCAGTTAATCAAGACGAATAGATAACAGAATTTCATATTTTGCTCCTTTTCAACCACAAATTCCAGAGTCTTTAGTTTCGTTTGTGTTGAATTTTTTCTAATAACAATAATCCCTAAATTCCCTTCAGCATTGATCAACTTCACTGTTTCTGCTCAAGAAAAGCATCACCACACCACACTGTGATGCTGCCACAACCATGTTTCGCCATGTGTGAAGTTTTCAGGCCGATGTTTGGTGTTGCGTTTCCACCATAACTACCATCATGTTTACCAGTTTAGGGATTAAAAAAACTTTAACTTTTCTTCGTTGCGTTTGCTATTCCTACCTGGCTAACTGCTAGCAACACTTTGCATGGCTTTCTTCTTCACACTCTACCATAAAGGTCTTAGAAATTTTCCCTTAAATTTGTGATTTTAAGGCAACAAAATGTGGAAAAGTTCAAAGAGAATTAAAAGCTTTTGCTACACATCTTGAAGTAAAAAATGACTTGATCACAAAATAACTACAGTTGCTCTGTCTTTGTCCTTGTAAATAGAGATAAAAGGCCATAAATCTCCCAGTTGTAACAGGAGATCCTAGGAGCCGGCTTGAGTTTGTCTGATAAGAACTGCCACTTATTTACATTCAGCCTCTCATGTGATTATGTGTCTTATAGTAACTTTGCCTTTCTTTTAGCTTACTTTCACACAACTTAAAGATCTTGGACATACGTCCACCATTAGAAAATCTTTAAAGTGACGGCGTTATTCTGTTCTTCTAGAACCATAATCACTTCAGATCAGTTATAAACGGGCAGCTTCTCAGAACAGCTTCACAGCGATAAGCTTTGCATGTGGATATGACTTACGATTGCAGGATGAAACAGTATTTTAGCTGAATGCCATGGTGAAGTCTTGGTCTTAGTGTGAAATGTCTGTAAAAAGGTCACATTTCTGAGCCTTTTTGTTCCTACAGAAGTTCAGATAAACAGTTTATGACTACATCTAACCGTGTATTTTACACATTTGACAGCCTTGTTGGTTTTTGCCGAGAAACGTCTAGATTTTCTTTATTGATACCTCCAACTTCATCGTGTGTTCCAGTTGGTTTCTTCAAGTTGGGTCCATTACACCAACAGACAAATGGTACCCTCTACTCAATGTGGCTCAGATGAACCTGAAATACCATATGTAATAACAAAAATGCTAGCTTTTCTATGCTCAGATAAATCTATTTTCATGAATGGCCAGTGCATAAAATTAAAAATATTTTATTTCATGAAGACTTTCCTTATGGTCCAGACCATAAAACTGCCAAAACAATTGCTTCCATGCAGGTACTTGCTCAATAAATGAAGTGTTGTAATTAGTAGCACCTAGTTGGTAACTAAAGTCACCCTTGAGGAATGGCAATTTTTTTACCTGTAATCCTGGAATCAACGTGGTCCATACGCAACAAAAACACGACAAAACAACAGCGGAAGCCATGTCGAACCCTCTGCTCAGTCTGAGGCTTTTTTGTCAGACTCAGTCGCTTTTGAAAGTTGTCGGATTATTGCGTCTTTTACAACATTTCTAAGATGTGCTTTGTGTTTAGGTTCAGTTCTGAACCTGAAGGCCCCAGACTTGCATATTTGTGACCCCATGTGGGTCGCTGACCCCAACTACTGATCTAGACCAGGGGTGCTCAAGTTCAGTCCTCGAGAGCTACCGTCCTGCAACTTTTAGATGCAGCCTTACTCCAACAGACGGG
>CAEFZY010017284.1:0-17181 GCA_903066815.1 Brachyrhaphis roseni | reverse complement strand
TAATGTCTGTCGTCCTTTTCTTTTTTGGTGGCGACATGGTCTCGGAGACTCATAATGTCAAACTCAGAAGGAGACGCGTTCACTTTCAGCACCATAACCAAGCTTCCGTTCTGCGTGTGGCCAGCTGGCCGCCTGTTGCCGCTAATCAAAGAACGTAGATCCACGTTCTTTGAGCCAATAGCGGCATGGGTCGTCATAGTTCATAACAGCGAATTTTAAAATGAATGCTACCACTGTGTAGTATATTGAAATATTAAACTAATCAATGTAGATTTTCGTTTATTTATTTTGTTTTTGTTAAAAAATACATATGTTTTTTTTTTTTTTAATTAATAGTTTTTTTTAATTAATAGTTTAATTAATAGTTTTTTTTTAATTAATAGTCCCGACCAAAAATTGGTCGGGACTATTTTATATCCCTTGAATATTGGTCGTGGACGACCGTCCATACCCAAACCTACGCCCATGGTAACAATACCTGTTGCGCAAAATAACATCCCCAAAACAAATGTCTAACCGTCTCATCGTCTCCACAGTTTGATCTAGGACATTGAGTGCAATTTCTCTTATACAAAGAAGCTCTTATAGGTAATCATCACTCATTTACTATTTGCATGCTAAGTTTTTATTAGAAAAATTCATATTATTGACATTTTCCATGTTTTCACATAATAATAATAATACTAAATAAGGACAGATCCCAAAAATTCCACGAAGAAGACGAAGCTGATGTAATTGCACATGACAGTTGCACGACTGTGGCAAATACTTTATTTATTTATTTATTACAAATCTTACAACCATGCATACTAAATTATTCAAGTATCTTGAGTAACTTGCAGTCAAAGATTATACTAAAAAAATGAAAGAAAAACAAAGGGATTACAGAATGACATGGAGTCAGATAGCTTATTAGACTATAAAATATGCATAAAGCATAATAAACTGAACAGTTGCAATTATTGTAAGGTGTCTTAATCATTGACAAATGGACATATGTCAATGTTGGAGGGTTTGAGTGCGTAGTGTGTCCTAATTCTCCACATCCTGCCGTCACCCCGCCCTTTTTGGATTCTATTTCCAAAAGATAAGAAAGGAAAGAGTTTATATAAAATACAAAATTACATTTTATATTTCATTTTGGGGGGGAAATTGATAATGTGAAGGTTGTGGCGAGAAAGAAAATGTAGAATTGTAAAACATCAGCTTGAAAGGGAGAGACTGAGAAGAATGGTTAGAAGGACAACAAAGGAATGGAGTCTTAAAGGAATATTGGGAAATGAAGGAAACATAGTGGATATTTACAGACTAAGGAAAGCATTGTTTATTTATCTTCAGAATACCAAATTAAAATAAAAAAGAATTTAATGGTTATAAAGTAGTGTTGCTCAAACCCATGTATACCAAGTGATGGTATGCACCTCAAAGTTGCTTGTGATCCACCATAATAGAAAAGAAGAAGAAAAACATCATCGTTCATATGAAAGGATGTATTATTTGGTGTGGAGATTTTAATGCGCTTCATTCATTATGGGGAAGTGAAAAAGTTGATTATAATGGTAAAGTTTTAAAAGATTTTTTTAGATGGTAATAATCTTGTATGTTTGAATAATGGTAAGAAAACAAGAATTGATATTAATTCAGGTAAGGAATCTGTATGGGATTTAACATCTGTTTCTAGTAGTTTAGCTTCATTATGTGATTGGCAAATCTTTGATTGGCAAAAATAAGTCTTTTGGTATTGATCATTACATTATAACCAGCAATATAAGGATGGGTTAGGTACAGAGCCCTGAAATGATAGGAGGAAAGTGGATATTTGGGGAAGCAAATTGTGAAAAATTTAATAACTTATGTGACTGTTAGATTTCAAATGTTCAAAATGATTTCAGTATTGAAAGTTTGAATCAAGAGATCAGTCAGTGGGTTTTAGCAGCTGCTGAGGAGTCTATTCTAAAGACATCTGGGAAAAATAGGAGAAAGTTAGTTCCATGGTGGATTGATGAGTGTAGAACAGCAGTCCGAAAAAGAAATAAAGCATTTAAATTGGTTAAAAGGTCTCATAATTTTCAACACTTAATTGAATATAAAAAATCACAGGCAAAAGTAAGAAGAACAATAAGAAGAGCAACAATAATATATTGGAGAGATTTCTGTGACAAAATTGGTAGCAGTACAAAGATCGGGGAAGTTTGGGGAATGATCAAAAAATGGGGGGGATAGAAGAGAATGGAGTTATCTGATACTTAATAAAAACAATATAGTAGCAGTAAGGGAAAAGGCTGATATTTTAGTAAGCATGTTTGTGAAGATAGTGGGAAAAATTCATCAGTTAATGAAATACAGGGAAGAGAGAAAACTAAAGGAAAAATTATGAAGTTTTAAGAAGGAAGGAAAGTAATACTGATGATCTGATGAATTGTCCCTTCTCTATTGGAGAACTGAAAAGAGCTTTGGGTAGAACTAGGAATAGTTCTCCAGGTAAAGATGAAGTGTGTTATATTATGCTAAGACATTTTAAATAAATTAATAATTTTTGCATAATAAGATTTGAAAAGAGGGGAGAATATCTTGTAAATGGAAAGAAGCCATTGTTATTCAGATAAAGAAACCTGGAAAAGATCATAGTAATCCTGGAAACTACAGACCGATTGCTTTAACATCTAATATGTGTAAACTGATGGAAAGGATGGTGAATGAGAGATTAATACAATATTTGGAGTCAAGAAATATAATTGCTCCTTATCAGAGTGGCTTTCATAGAGGGAGAGGAGAAATAGATCCTGTTTTATGTTTAGAAGATATTAGAAAAGCTCAGATTAATAAGGAAACTGTGGTTGCTATGTTTTTTGATGTGGGAAAAGCATACGACATGCTATGGAGAGAAGGGCTAGTGATTAAATTACATCAGATAGGTATAGGAGGTAATATGTTTCATTGGTTATGGGATTCTTTATGTGATAGAAATATTCAAGTCAAAATAGAATCTCATGTTTCACAATCATGTAAAATAGAAAATGGAACTCCTGAAGAAAGAGTGGAAAGCCCAACATTATTCTCAGTTATGATTAATGATATTTTTAAAGAATTATCAATTAGTTTTGGCAAATCACTTTTTGCTGATGATGGTGCATTATGGAAAAGGGGAAGAAATGTAGAACATCTTATTTTAAAACTTTAGACAGGCATAGATAAAGTGGGTAAGTGGGGGATAGAGTGGGGTTTTAAATTTTCAATTGAGAAGACAAAAGCAAATAAAAAAAATTGGGGTTGATAAAACATTGTATTTATATGGGAAAGAGTTAGAAAGGGTTGATTGTTTTCGTTTTTTGGGAGTAGTTTTTGATAAGAAACTGACTTGGGAAAATCACATAGAACAAATTATGGAGAAAAGTAAAAAGGTTCTTAACATTATGAGGTGTTTAACAGGGTTGACATGGGGTGCAAGTTTTGAATCACTTAAAAATGTTTGTGTTACTAGTTCGGTCAAGAATAAATTGTGGGAGTGTGGTGTATGGTTCAGCGGTTAAAACTAAGTAAAAAAAATTAGATGTTATTCAAGCTAGAGTATTGAGAATTAGTTTAGAGGCAGTTAAATCAACTCCAGTATGAGCTTTACAAATAGAATCAGGAGAAATGCCATTGTGTCTCAGAAGACAACAGATAATGGTCAATTATTGGATAAATTTAAAAGGACATAATGAAGATCATCCAGTTATGAAAGTATTAGAAAATTGTTGGGAAAGAGGAAAGGAACAAATGAATAGTTTTGGGTGGGTTGGGGATGACAGAGCAAAAACATTTAATGTATAAGACAAAAAATTTGTTCCATTATTGTGGCCTTTGTTACCTACATGGACATGGAAATATATTAATATAGACAGATCACTATCAAATATTAAGAAATGAAATCTAACAGATATTTGCCAAGAATTTTATAATCAAATACAGAAATATTTGCAAATTTATACTGGTGGTTTGAAAGACCCAAAAAATGAAGCAACCAGTATAGCAGTAGTGATTCCTGAATTAAAGATTAATATTTTAAAAAGAACATTTAATTATCTCAGTATATATTCAGTAGAATTATGTGCTAAATTATTAGCTTTAGAATGGGTGGAGGATACTAGTATAAATAAAATAATAGTTTGTAGTCACTCATTATCTGCATTGTTGACTATTGAAATGGGACGTACAAATAATCATCAAAATATATTATATGAGATTATGGCTGTTCATCATAGAATATGTGAACAAAATAAAAATGTAACATTATTTTGGACTCCTGCTCATGTAGGTATTTTGGGTAATGAAAGAGCAGATAGGTTGGCTAAGGAGGCTATTAAAGAAGAAGATATATTTGCCAGTAAAGTTATCTAAATCTGAAGGAAAAAGTACAGTTTAGAGCGAAAACAAGAAGATATAGCTAAAATTAGGTGGGATAATGACGGCATTTATATAGATACAAAATACAGTTGATGTAGTAAGAATTAGGAATAAACAGGAGGGAGGAGATAATTATAAATAGACTAAGAACTGGTCTGAGGTTTTAAATTGAACTCTTTTTAAGATGTGGAAACATCTCACTGGTTTATGTAGTTGGTGTGATTCTGTAGAAACAATGGAACATGTTTTTATTAGTTGTAGAAAATATGTAAATCAAAGAAAATTATTAAAAACGGAATTAGGTTTTAATAGAGAATTGAAATTTGAGAATGTGGTTGATCAGTTCAATAATATTGAGGGGGAAAAGAAGATTTTTCGTTTTTAAAAAAATACTGGGATCATTATGAGAATTTGAGGTATAGATATTATGATCCAATAGATGGCAGTAGTGCAGCAATAATGGATGCAAGCTGGCGTTAAAATCTAAAGAAGAAGAAGAAGAAAAAGAAGGAAAAACGTCATCGTCTCGCGCCGCAAGAGAAAACGTGTGAGGAGAGAGAGGAGAGTCCACGTGAGAGCGAGAGAGCATGGCAGCGGGTCAGGAGCTGGAGGTCCAACTGTCCCAGAGGTTAGCCTCCAATGAGAAGGCCGTCCGGATCAAGGCGATGAAGAAACTACGGAAATACATCCGCGCCCGCTCACTGAGAGCTGCAGGTAGGCTAACTAAGCTGGACGCCCCCAGCCCCGGGGCCCGTTCTTCATACGGACGGGCCCCGGGAGTTTCATATGGAGGGAGCTGAAGATAGACAGAGGCCCCGCAGTCACCACACGGTAATGATCAGATTTTAGCAACAATGATCATGACTTGGGCTCTTCCTGGAGATAAAACAGGTCTGAGTCTAGCTATTGTGTGACTTTGCCATGGTCCAGACCACCAGAGCTACTGTCCTGAAACTCTTAGCTGCTTCTCCTCTTCAACCCACAGAACCAAATGAATGGCTGTTCTTCAGGCCTCTGAAGAACTGAACTATAAAGGAATTCGACATTTTATTCAGGTGTGGTGGAACAGGGATGCATCTAAAAGTTGGAGGACAGAGTTGGGCACCTTGATCTACACTTGATAGAATTATCTTCAGTAAGAGTCACAGATTTCGAAGAGCATCAGTTAATCTCAAAATCCATACTGAGCTGTAGCTGTCCTGATCTCTGGGTTTAGTGATTCTGTGTTTGCTTTTCAGGAGGATTCACAGGAGATGAACTCCTCAAGTTATGGAAGGGCCTCTTCTACTGCCTGTGGATGCAGGACAAAGCTCTGCTACAGGTGTGTATGTGTGTGTGTCAGGTTAATTTCCTAGTGACTTCCCTTCAGGTTTCATCTTAAAGCTTATTTAGATATGAATCTTATTTACTTCTCAATATGCTGAAGAATTTTTTTCTATAGTTTTTATTCTGGGGTTAATCCACATAACTCTGCAACACAGCTTCATTCTCTTTCATAAACGGTACAAGGACTGGACATTTTATAAAGTGCATAAACAGATGAATGTGTCAGACATCTGGAAGTTGTACCCATGGATGAAGCACAGTCCTGGTGCCTGTTGTGATGTCACACAAGGCAGTGGTGTGTTTGAGGTGTTGCCTTAAAATTCATCTACAGTGGTCCCCCATTTAACTCAAACCTTACAAAACTATTATATCGTAATCTAGCATTCTTTGATAGCTTAAAGGTGTAGTAATGTTGATGTCTGCAAACATTTGACCTTGAAGACATTTTATTCAGTATCATTTTTCTGGCTCTTAGCACAAAGAAATAATTGACATAAATCTAATTGATCTAATAAAGAAGCAGAAGAAGAAAAGGGTTTTGTGTATTTTCATGTTTATGTAAATATGTAGTTTAGTTTCTGACTATCTGGTTGACAGGTTGACATCACTTTGAGATCCTATGTGGAAAACTGAAATCCTGATTTTTCTCTGTTTGAATCAGTTTGTGTGTAAATGATGAAGTGTTGCAAGTTACCAGTGAGCGAATGTATTCGAACCACTATATATAATCTCAGTCTAGTTACTGCCATCATTGTAGTGGTTTTAGTTCATTAGCTCATGGTTTTAATTGCGCCAGTCATATTTAGTCCATCTTCACTGTTGCTTCCTAAGGAGGAGCTGTCCAACCAGATCTCCACCCTCATCCACAACTTCCATGATCTGGATAAACGTGAGCTTCTGCTGCACCATTTCATAGTGATGACAGTTGAACCACAGTCCCGCTGTCTGGCTAACAGGTGATTTCCCTGCAGAGCTCATGTACCTGGAGAGCTTCTTGCAGACCCTGAAACGAGAGTGGACTGGGATTGATCGGCTGCGAATGGACAAGTTCTACCAGGTTTGTTCTCTTTGCAATAGAACTGAGATCATTTACTGACTACTCACCCAGAACTCAAGTGGAAGCTTTTGGGTTTTGCTTTAGCTCTGCTTTTGACACAGTTGATCATGCCATCTTGATAAGTAGACTGCAAGACTGTGGATTTACTGGTGTTTTCTTACAAAAGGTTAATATCCTACCTTTCAGACAGGTCCTTCAGGGTCTACATTAATCAAATAATGACTGACTCATCAGATCTGTCATATGAGTTACCCCAGGGATTTGTTATTGGATCAATCCTGGTTTTATTGTACCGTGTTTTCTGGACTATAAGCCGTGGCTTTTGTCACATGCTTTCAACCCTGTGGCTTATACAATGACGCGGCTTATTTATGCATTTTTTCTAACGACCGCCAGGGGCGCTCGAGCAGAAAAGGTAAGAGTGAGACAGGTGGAATATATGTGTCGAGGAAGACGCAAGTTTAATGTAACTTAACACGTCTCAGTGCACAGGAGGAAGATGAAGACGGCTCTCAGTGACTTTTACCGGTATGTTTTTTTAACCAGCCCTGTTAGTGCTGTGTTACTACCGTATTGCTGCTGTGTTACTGTCGCATCACAGGCTCTGTTTGGAAAGAAAAGCTAAGGTATATCATTAAAACTTTGAAAACTCTTTCTGTGTACTGTCTGTATGTAGGCACATGTGGCTTATATACAGGTGCAGCTGATGTATGTACAAAATGTACTGGGTGAAGCTTATATTCAGGTGCGCTCTATAGTCCGGAAATTACGGTATGTTCATACATTCTTACGATTGATAAGTTTACCCGGATTTTATTTGGTTTGGTAGAATTGTCTTTGTAGTAGAAATGCATTTTAAACTTTATGGCTTTGACCAAAGGTTTCAGGTATTTTTCCACAAGCTTCTCGATCATTAGTAGATTTTTGGGTCGTTCCATCAGATAGAATTAGTGTGTAACCAAGTTAGATTGGTAAGGAATGATGCTTGCACACATGTTTAGAGTCTACAAATAGTGTAAAGGATTGAGATCGCGGCTTTGTATTGACCATTCTTAAAAGATATTTCTCTTTTGAACCATTTTGTAAACAATTTAGCCTTCTTAAATTCAGTGCTCTTAAGGTCACCCATTTGTTCCCAAGCTTCAATTCAGATGTGGCTTCCATCTTTAATCATGATGCCGCTTAGTTTGTGAAGTAAAAAAAAACAAAAAAAACATGATGCTGCCACCCACATACTTCAGAACGGGAGAGGGATTCTGAAATCCCTGCATCTCTGGCTCTGGCTTTGCATACAAACTAAATAAAGCAGTGGTAGACACTGTGTCATCCTCAGCCTTGCAACTAAAAATCTAATTATTTCTTCGACATTCACTTGTACCTGCGTTCCAAAATGATAGGAAGACCCCCTTAACATTGTTATCGCACAAAGCAATGCTGTGTGAGACGGCTTTGCATGGGTAAAGCAGCGCACAGAACATTACACACACCTCAGCCATCAGGTGATTTGGGTAGCAGACACAGGAGAAACAGAGGAACACATGTGGCATACAGTGTTGCTCATAACAAAGCCTGGATTGCAAGAGGCTCCCAGCAGTCTGGCTCATGCACTGTATTTCGCAGTTGCTAATGACATCCTACACAAAATCATAACTGTGGCCGTTATGCTCCATTTGCATTTTTTTTTTTTTAAATTAAGATCTGTACATATTTATATGTTTCAGATTTGCCAAAGTTTAACTCAGATTTTGCCTTTCCAAATAGTTTAAAGGCAGTAGTGTGAAATAAACGTGAATTTGAAGGTGCAATTGCATTTAGCATAGAAAAATAATTTTCTAATTAAATGTCAGTGGCAAAAGTAAGGCTGTGTCTTTTTAAACAGTGTATATCTGGTTTCAATCGTTTATTTTTCTCTGCTAGCTCACTAAAGTCGAAGAAAGGAGGCAGTATTGAAACTGCATCCAAGGCCAAAATAAGATGATTGCTCATCTAAAAGGCTTAAGGCTTAACTGGGTTGTCAACTTTGTCTTTGCTTCCAGAAACGCCAAGTAAAAAAAAGACTCAGACAGGCAGCAGCAACTTTATCTACTAACAAAAATTTGTTGCTACTTTCTCTTTGCCCTCTCACACATTTTGATTCCAGCAATCCATCTTCCCATTCTGTATGGAAGCCAACAACAAACACACAACTACAGCAGGAGGAAATGCACTGTCAACAAGCAGAGGCAATGCATCACAATTTATTTGATGAATAGCCAGCAAGAGCTTAACTCATGTACAAGCACATGTACATTTTTACACAATGGCCCTACATTTAAGAACATTTCACGAATAACCCAAAATAAAGACAGCAGTTCAGAAGGATTTTTTGTGTAATTATCTCACATAATTCAAAATAATTACAACTGTGGGTTGTGAAAGATAACACAATTTCGAAGAGGCTATGTGATATTTAAAATTATTTTACTTACATTCCAAAGCCAGTTTTGGGCCATAAATTTGGATTATACTAGCAGGTTTTCCTCACGTGGACATTTTTTTTTATGGGCCAGCAGGGATCTAATCACTTTGGCACATTATTACCAGAGTGCAAAATACACATGGGCTGGTATGAGACTCACAGGAAAATAGCACAGTACCAAAATATGTAGGTTTTCACACATTTTTGAAACAAAAGAAATAAGGTGTGAAAAACTTATATTAAAATAAAAAAATGCATAAATTATCCATTTTGATGTTTACATAAATAAGTACTGAAATTACCAAAACTGAGGGAACTTCCACAACCAAGTAATGTTAGTTTTATTTAAAAACTGGATAGAAAATAAATCCAAGTTTAATACTAAAGAGCAAGTTGTTTCTAAAGCAGATTCCCAAAGCAACAAGATGCTTTTTTCTTATTTGTTCTTTGTTTTGTGACCTTTCCTTCTATCAAAGTCCTCCACATCAATTCTCCAATTTGTTCCCTTTGCCTCTACCTCGTCATGTCGCTCTCTTCCCTCCCCAACTTTTCACATTCCTCAATCACCTCCTCGCGACAACACTTTATTATGCAGCAAGACTTCAGAGATACTGTGAAATCGGCTATTTCATGGTTTTCTTATCACATGTGACACTGTGCACACATCAAACAGCAGGTCCTCCAAGTCTTCCCAGCAGTCAGAACGTTTCTCGCTCCCGTGTCCCTCAGGAATTCTGTCTGACTTGTTTTCTACCACCACCAAAGCACAACAAGCACAAGCACACAGACTGAACACAAAAATGTTGCCGTGTGCTCAGTGCAGTGATCAAGGTGCTCACAAGGTAATTACTTTTGAGTCAAAGGCTGGTAGATCAGAGGCAGTTAAACCTCTCATTACAAACATCGCCACAGGTGTAATGTTATATTTAATAGGACGGATTTTAGTGGCATCAAAATGACAGCAGTACCGTAATCAATGTTTCTCTATCTGATGGTGCTGCAATGCTTTTGTAGTTTCAAAGATGCAGCTGTACAGTCAAACTACATCTACCAACTGAACCTCGTTTTTTTGGGATTTTATCTGATTCATCCACAAAAAGAAGGGCAGAATTTTGAAACGGAAAATAATGATTACAAATTTTTGCTATATCATTTTTTACAAATAAAATTCTGAAAAACGATCACTGTTCTCCTCCTCTGTCTTCCCAGTCTTCAGAAGTGTGTCTCTACCAGCTTTGGATATTTAGAACTGAAATTTGTGGCCACTACTATTTGCAAATAAAAAAATCTAAACCATTTCATTGTAACTCCGACAACTTAAGTCGTTCTTGTCCTGCTGTTTGGTGAGCCTCCAATAAAACCTCACTTTTTCTAGTCTTCTGACCAGATTGATTTTTTTATACTAATAAAAAAATTCTTCCCACATCATGAAGCCACTCCCACCATGTTCTACAGTTAGGATGGCGAGTTGAGGATTGTGTGCAACATTTTATTTTCCCCTGTAAAATGCTTGTCAACTTCAAGTAGTGTCAACACTTCAGCAAGTGACACATTTTACACCAAGAAAATAATGTACACTTCCAATACAGTCCTTCAAGTAATATAATGAGGAAAAAAGATGGCAGGAACCGGTTGTAGCATTAGTGAATATACCTGACTGTTGCACTTTTTTACTACAAGCACTTGCCTCACAGCTGGCTGTGCAGACAATTTTATTTTCCAGCTCACACAGCATGATTTGTTTTGATTAAAACTGACTTGAGGAGATTACCTTGTGCTATTGATCCCAAAATGAGAATCTGTTCACTTTACTGATCCTGATTATCTTTTGCGATTCAAAAAAAATTTGAAAGTCCAGTATAGAAAAATAAGTCAATATTTTATTTCTTCTGCTCTCATCTCCCTTTGGTGTAGTTAGCACACTGCTGCCCTGCCCCCAACATGTATATAGTACTGTTTTATTTGTTACAAAAATATTGTGTGCAACTTAAAAACTTACTTGCAATATTGAACACGTGTAATGCATATGGTTAATACGTATATGTATTCAATGAAAATAAAGGTATGTACTTTGGTAACGTTGTAACCTTTTTAATTTCTATACAACTACTAACAAACTTGGAGGATCAACAAATTTGGTCTGTTGATGATTATGAAGGTAGCATTTGAGGAAATGTAATGATTATCACTTGTTTCACAATTGGTGCCTCTGTGATGCTTTTATGATGTAAAACACGTTGTGCTATACAAACTTGATATTTTCTTTTATGGTCAATTTAGTTGCTGATTTAAAAAAAAAATAAAATACATAAATGACTCAATATTGTTATTTTTCCATGCAATAAGACTGACTCAACAGGCTAATATTCAAGGAAGTTACCTTTTAATATAAGTAGTCAGTGATCAGAATGGGACAATTTTCACTCTATCAACTTTGATCAGTGATTGGTAGGTCAAGTCCTAAACAAAAATATGTGCTTTTTTCTTCCATCTATTAAATTCTCCTATCTGGCTCAAAACTGACCACAAAAGTGTGAATTATGTTGCACATTTTTGAGGAAGAAACTGGTAAAAAGATAAAAAGTTTGGTACATGTACTTTGATGCATATCCAGGGCTTATCTCAACTTCATTTAAGCAAACACAATTGCTCTGATTTTAATAGCTGATGATTTAAACACAGTTCAGCGCCATATCAGGTCACTAACCACAGCTCAAGCCTAACCTGCCCATTGCCAAAGACCAGCCCAATTTATCTGTCTGCGTCTCCTGAGTATAATCTAACGTAATCCCAAATCTCCATTTGGTCGTGTGACTGGCTAATCCAGCTACAACTTCAATAACCTGAAATTGAGTTTTATAGCCCAGTGTAATCCACTCAGTTCACTGACAGTCGTAGTGACAAGACATTTAGAGGACTGTCAGCAGCCTTGACTGTTAGACAGCCATCTGCCTCCATCTCTATCTGTAGGCATCCGCCTTCAACACACACCATATCTGCTATCTGCCTTTTTACAACCACTACGACTCCTACTGAGGCTGCTAGTAATACTATCTACTGTTCTTTGAATCCCAGCATGCCATCTGTTCAGCAAAACGCAGCAAACCTTATCCTTCAACGCAGTTTTTTTTTTCTTTCGCTTTTCCTCCAGATGGAAGCCTAGGGGAGGAGAACTGTAATCTTGTATCTCTCTCATTTCATTATGATGTGAGCTAACCAGATCATTATAAGCAAATAAAAGCTACACAAGTGCATACCTCCTATAAATATGATAATGTGTTACCGAAGCAAATATAAGCTCTGTTTTTCATTTCAAAAAAGGAGCCCTAAAGCAACTATGACACAATATAAACATACATTTATTTGCACTGGAAAAAACCGACCTGTTTTTGCTGAGTCTGACATTAAATCACACTAAACTTCCTGGGCTGGATAGAATTACCAAAAATAACTTATATTTGCTAAATGCCAAAGAAATAAGAGATGCTACGTGATAAAGATAGAAAGTTTTGCAACCTTTCTCAAATTCAGACTTTTATGACATTTCCTCATTTATTTTTTTTATTTTATTTAAAGTTATGGTTTGGGTAAAGCTTTTGGTTCTTTCCTCTTAATGCCATTTGTTGTGGGAAGTATATGATACTGCCACCACAGTATTTTGAAGGTGGGGTAGTGTTGAAAGGGTTGGAAGCCTCCTCCTTTTTTATTTAAATACAAAAACAGTGATTAGGGCCAAACAAATCTTTGGCCCTAACCAACTATACTTTTATCACACAACTGAAAACTGTAGTCAGACTTTATTTTTCTTTTTTGTATTTGGAGAAAATGCTTTTTTCCCCCTAATTGGCCCTCTCAGCCAGTCTCCTGAAGTCTTGGTGTCATACAAGGAAGCATGTTTTCGGTTTTCACCTAAATGCACCTAAAAGTGTGATGTTTTGAATTAACTTTAAATCAGAAGAGCATGAAATCCATAAAATCATTCTCTAAGGTTCTCTAGATTGTTCAAGGGTATAAAATAGTAAAAAATAAAATAAATTTTTGTCTAATTATTTTTGCACTGAAATTCATTTTGGCAATGCTAACTGACAGTAAGCCAAAAAAATGTGTATTCTAGATAAGTGTGTAAGCAAATATAGAGTCAATGTAATGGTTCTCTCCATTGTCCAACATCAGAGTGGTGTATTGGGTTTAGCCACTTTACTAGACATTTGGTCAAGAGTGTGTGCATGAAGTATTTCTCTTCCTACAGTTAACAAACTGCTTTATCACAATGATTTATCACGGCTGGCATGAAAGCAGCATAACACCTGCTACCGTACACAGAACCCATACACACAACAGCTTGCAAATCAGAAACATTCATTATGCCACAGATTTCTGTGAATCTTGTTTATGGAATGTTTCTCCCCCAAATGAAGGGACCAAGCTGCTTTTTTGATGACATATCGGACAGCAAAGGATTTTTTTTTTTTATTGCTGTTGTTGTTGATAACGGGGACAGCACATAAGCGAAAATTAATACAGCGACAGATCTGTTGGACAAATACTGTGATAATTTGATCATCTGGAGTCTTTGTTTTCACACTCGGCTATTTGTTCTTGGAAGCAGACATGCTGATCTGCGTTGGCTGATTAGACAGCAGATTTAAAAAAAAAATGCTTAGCAACAAGTAATAATGTTCTATTCTACAGGAAAAACTATTATTATGGCTAATGTTCTTTGAATAACAGGATGTGTATGAAAAAGACGATTGTACCAGACGAACTGGAAAGTAAACTGCACATGTAAAGTCTGACAATGCTCAGTAATCACAACAGAAATGAGGTGCAACATACCTGCCTGATTGGTTGTCACATTAAGTGTCACATACTGCTTTGCATGGTCTTTGGCAAGCTCAGACACCCCATTGATAGCCTCTAACAGGAAGCTGTAGTTGGTGTGCGACTGGAGGTCAGCCACCATCACCGAGGTGTTCGAGAGGCCAAGTCTGCGTGGCAGAAACCGCACGCTGGGGCCGCACTCCTCCAGTCCTCTGCCGTCTGGTAAAGCACGTCTGCACAGGATGTTGTAGTGGATGTCTTTCCTGCCACCCATCTCCACTGGAATGGACCACTCCAAAAAGACACTGGTTTCATTGACGTTGGAAATTGCATTCCGTGGTGCAGAAGGAGGGCCTAAAAAACAATTTAAATACATCATCACAAAGAACAATTTGTTATCTATCAGATGGCTATCATGAGTTAGCCATTTGATTAACTAAAGACTGCAGGAGAGTATCAAACGTAAAATCAATATATTGTATGCTAAGGATTAAAGAGGACAGTTATTTAAAACTGACGAGACTTTTCCAAATGAAACTGAACTCACAATACATTATTTGAATCTGTCAAGTGCACAAAGAGCAAGATGCGCGATTGATCAATGTTTTCTCCATCTGAAGTTACCCTAACCTGGTGCAGATCACTGCTGCACAGCTGGTTTAGATAACATTCTCATAAGTGTCAACATTTTTTGGTCAATCTTGCAGATGGTGTATTTGTCAAAAACTGTTTGTCTAAATTAAATAGTGTGAAATCGTAGTATTTCTGCTTTACGTTATTTTAAGAACATCTGACAGCATTCCATACATAGTGTCCCACATTACAAGTAAATTTGTGGAAACAAAAAAGGTGTTAAATCCTTACGTGTGCAGGCCATACTAGGAGGGTCAGAGTCGATCTTATAATATCCATCTTCACAGCTACAGGCCATGGCCCCCATCTGTCTGGCCACACTGTGGGGTGGACATTTACTGCAGGCTGAAGTCTCCAGCTGTGAGCGGTAAAACCCCATTTTGCACACTGAAACACAAAGAGTTTTGCATGAGCAGTTCAGTGAAGGAAAAATGAGATGAAGAGAAGACTTCAAAACAGTAAAGAGTAGTCAGGCCCAGGGAGAGATATAAGATTAAAAGAAAAGTACAAATGTGAAACAGTCTGTTTTTACCCCTTAAGTTTTTAGTTGGAATTTTAAGTTTTTTTCATTAGAGATAACAAGGATAGAGTCTGAAAAGAAAACAAGGATTTGTCTCACTTCAACCTTTGTTTCTTTTGAAGTCAGATTTCTTCTCATGTTTCTCTTGGGATTATTGTTTTAGTGAACCCACACAGTCATGTCACACTATTCCTGTTATATTGTCTTCATCAAAACGTAAGGCATTTCCCTTACAGTTGTTTTTTTTTCCCACCCTATTTCAAAGGCTTCAGTTCAGCGATATACAAGTTGCACCTGTCAAATTGTTTGCACTTACATCTGCTGCACAATTATGGGTCCCTGTGTGGAGCACATACAGCACAAACATAAACAACAAGCAAAGAAACAGCATACTGCTCTCCTTAAAAAAAAACACACACACCCAATGGCTGATCTAAGTGGGGCAGATAGACAGGAGGACTATGCAGTTAGAATTACAACGCCCAGGAATACATCAACAATCTGTTGCCATGGCTTCAACCTCAGGTCCATCAATCACTGACTTTTTAGCTTCTTCCTGATATGGGAGGCTTACCCGGACAGACGTTTTAAAAAAAAAAAAAAAAAAAAAAAACTAGACAGGAAAAGGTTTTCTACAGATATTTTGTAGTTTAGAAATGAATTCAAAATGAAAGCAAGACAAAGTGTTGCACGATATGCTAATTGAATTCATTCATATTGGAGGGCAACAGATTATTAATGTCAAAGTCTTTTTTTTTAACCATTTCCTAACTGTGTCTTAAACTGGCTCTCACTGTAGTTCTCTGGAATCTAAAATGTTTTACATGACTTTGTAACTGGTTCTGTGCTGAAAAATGTCAATGACTTTGCTGCTAATCCTAATCTTAAACTTCAGATCAGGCTTTAACATTTTGCTTTTGATATCTTTTAGTATTTTCACATTGGTTTACAGGTCTAACTGAAATTAAATTTAAATGAAATTGATTTGGTTAGAGGTGTTAACCATTATTGGGTCATTGTTGAGGCTGGCTTCGATAGCTTTTTTTTTTAACTCTTAGCAAATTAAGTAATTAAAATATATACATTTGGTATTTATTCTGCTTACTTTTGTCTGAAAGTCACCCTTGCTTATTGAGACATTTTAGTTAGACACAAAAGCTAAAAGTTGAAGAAATCTGTAAGAGGGGACATTTTTCTCATAGCATTGCACTAAGTCTCATAGAGGTGAAAGTAAGTGGTTGAAGAGCTATGCATTTTCTTTCTTTGTCCACAGAATTAAAGACTCGTTTGACCAATGTTGGTTTTGTATAGCTGTTATGAAGCAGACAGCACCTACATAATTTAATGTCTGGTTTGAAGACAGCAAGATAAAGACAAGGAGAGGAAAAACACAATGTTAAAAGTGAAATAGGACAGGAAGAGAGAGAGGCCAGCTTTATAAGAATGAGACATGAGGGACACAAAAGAAGGAAAAAAAAAAAGGAGACAATGGAGGATTGGTGGGATTGTGGGTGTGGGGGTGTGCATGTGTGTGTGTAAGTCGTTAGGCAGCAGTGCCTCTGATTCACCTTGACGGAACCTTGGTCTGTTGTCATGGAACATTACTCTTGAAAAATTCTCCCTCTGCCCTGGATCACTCTGAGTCTCACCTCGAAATCTCTCTCCAACACACACACACACACACCCCCCCACGAACGCACCACCGCGCACACACACCTACACAGACATGGGAGAACAAGGCTTTCATAGGAAAAATTTCTTGATATTTGGCAAACCCAACAAACTCTGATGGACATTGATGATAAAACTAGAACAACTGAATGAATGTTGTAGTGTAGTTAAATTCAATTTGAACTTGCTATTTCATACAGTCATATGTACACTGCTCAAAAAAATAAAGGGAACACTTAAACAACACAATATAACTCCAAGTAAATCAAACTTCTGTGAAATCAAACTGTCCACTTAGGAAGCAACACT
>CAEFZY010017283.1:0-17760 GCA_903066815.1 Brachyrhaphis roseni | reverse complement strand
TCATATCAAAACAGCAGCTCTGGGAAGATATTCTGACATCCTGCAAAGAAATTCAAGCAGAAACTTTCCACAAACTCAAAGTTCAATAGATGCAAGAATTGTGCAGGTGACATCAAAGAATGGTTTCTATGTTAACATATAACTCTGTTAAGATGTTTTTGATTGAAATAGCTTTTGATTTTAGTACATGTGACCACTTAATGCTGCACATTCAAAGAATGACCGTTTGCAGTACTTTATTATCCATAAAATGTTTTGAAAATCTGCTGTGCATAATAATTTGGAACAGCGCATTTTGAGTTTTTATTTTTGAAAAAAAAAAAACTGTTCTCATGGGGAGCTTTGTTCAGTAAAATTTGATTTAAACTGTAATAGTTCATGACTTGAAAACTATACTGACCATCATTTGCATTGACCATTTAAGAAAATCTGAGAAAATATCACTTGCATAATAATTTGGAACAGGTTGTAAAACAGAACAAACCAATTAAATGTTGAGATTAAGCATTTTTGTGCTTTAGTTTGAGACAACTGCTCTGCCAAACTGTGTCACAGTAAATCAAAGTAGTTTCAAAGAGATTTTATTAAAAGAATAGGTAGTAAGGCATTAACTAAAAAAAAAAATAATTTGTATTAATTGCATTTGTTAATAATTTGATTAATGTTTATCTTAACTTTGCGGTTAACTTTATGGTTATCTACTCATCAATGGGGCAACTGAAAAAGCTTATGGCATCCACTGTATATTCATGTATATATATAAAAAAAATCATCCTTACTGTCCTGATGGAGTTGAATAAAGCTTTGATGTTGCAGTAAACCATGAATGACACATTAACTGGGTTCTTGTTGCAAAAACAGAAGGGACGTGTGTGCATGTTTGTGATTAAGAAAATTTTATAATTAGAAAGGATATATTCTGATATAAAGGGCTTTAAACATCTGTGTTTTAAATATATTGTAGAGATATGGATTCTTTTTAGAGAGTGTATATTTTCACAAACTAAACAAAGCTCCCTGACTGTGTAGGAAAGACAACCTTATTAGAGTAGGTAGACTTCTAAAATACAATAACCGACTTCAGTTTATTTAATAATGTCCTGCTGGAAGGTGAAGCTTTACCTCAGACTTAAACCTTCGCTACCTCTAACAGAATTTGTACTATCATTATTAGTAGTAGTAGTAGTATTATTATTATTAGTAGTAGTACTCTCCGAAAGACACTCCCTACCGGCAGGTGGCGTTGAAGCGCCCTAAGGTCACTGTTTGTCCCCAGAAGGAGAAGCACGCCCATTTTGCTTGCACGGTGTATGTCGAAGTGTGCTGGCATATCAGACAGACTGAAGAGGACAAAGAAACGCAATGGACGGGTAAATATCATTATAAACCAAACTAATGCTTCTGCCTGCACCCTCCATAGTTGTATGTGTGTGACAGCAGAAATTGCGTCTTGGATTCAGCTTTTTCGAAGCATGCTACATGTTAGCTAATGTGTTATACCTTCGTTCTGAATCTTGCGAAAAACGTGATACAGCCAGCAAGTCTCGGTCAGGCAATGTGGGGCATATCCTGTCTGTATCCAGGCGTATTTTCATTTCACAACATGAAACACTTAACCTGACGCTGAAGCCAGGAGTGAAGAGGAACGATACAGTAAAAAAAAAAAAAAACAAAAAAAACGTATTCTCAATTTCTCGGTCAAATAATTTGCGTTGTAACGGTAGCTAGCTGTATTAGTATCTAGAAAAAAATATATATAAAGGACTTTCATTACATGTTGACACCATTATAGACTTTATAATGATGTTAGAAGATGATAATAAAGCAGTTTGTTATGAGCCAAGCTAATTGTCTGTCCACCTGTCAGTTGGTGCTGCTAGCTTAATCCCAACTGAAATAACGGTCCTTTGTTTGTTTGAGGCCAGTCTGCTGCACAGGACTGAGACTGTGATCAATGCACGGCTTTATCTCCGTTTCCGTCAAGCCTCGCTGCTGAAAAACAGCTGCTGGGGTCAGAATACAGTCACTTTTTCATATGGTGATGACCTTATATAGGGGTTTATGCGTGGGATCAAGCCGCGTCTGTTGTGGACAAAACGTAACATTTCAGAGTAAGGAAATAACGAAAGGTACAATGTTGATTAATTTATGTCCTTGAATTTGCATTTAAACATGTGAGAAATGTTACTCACAATCATATAAAAGTTTACAATCGAAATATTTTTTTTTATTCCCATGAATCGTTCTTTTTTGTTGTTGTTGTTAGCATCAGCTAATTAGCCTGTAAGCCTGTCAGACCCCATCAGGTAATGTTTGTTACTGTACAATGTGATATTTACACCAATTTTTAAAAAAGCAACACAATTTTCTGCCTTTAACCCCACAAAAAAAAAACATGTCCAGCTTGCATTTTTCCCATACTTAACATCCAGCCATCATTCCCCCTCTGTTATTCTTGGTGGGTTGGTTGGGAGGGTGTGGCGCCTATTGCGACTGTCATTGTTAAAGTTAATAGAACAAAAATTGTGGGAGTTCTTAGTCTTGATGTATTCAGTGAACTGAAGAAAAAAATAGGGTTTGTTCTGTTCAATAATTTTAGACCTTGTTCACTACTTGAGTTAATGGAACTGAAGCTGCCAAAAGCACAAAATGGCAAGGGGGCGAAACAACCCACACTTATTTTCTGATTTAGATAAAATGACATTATTTTCAGATACATATTTATAAGTAAGTATTAAACCACTTTTTGCACTTTTTACTATATAATGTTATATTGTTTATATACCTCACAATGCATCATATTGTACAGTAGGGCTGAGACTGCAGAAATATTCTCTCTGCCTTTGCTTCAATATCTTTTTTCCATTCTATTTCCAGTGATGTTGCAGTTGGTGTGAAGGTAAACTACATTACTTATTAACACCAAAACATTTTTTCATTAATCTGTGCTGTCCTATCTGTCCTGTTCATCTTGTATTCAAGTTGGAGAACAAAAATGTGGCTTTCTGCTTTTTGTCCTTGTTATTTAGAGAGGCTCAGATGAGCTGAACATGTACAGTAGCAGCCCCAACTCAATGACAGGTGAGTTTGATCAAACCTGCTGACATACTTTATTTTAACATTTGCAATACATTTTGTGCTCAGAAAGAAGGTCAGGAAATGACACGGGAAGTTGTGTTCTGTAAACAACTGAACCTCAGCAGATTTCAAATGGATAGGTTTGGGGGTTTTTTATTCAAGGAGCTATTTACATGTGCAGGCTGTATGCCCCAGCTCCCCTTGGGATAGCTACAGTGTCTCAACTGTTGGATCGAGACAGCATTAAACTACAACAATTTCTGTTTAATGTTTTTGCTTGTGAATCTATGTTCAGCAAACGGTAGTGACAGTAAGAAACAGCGCCTGGATGAGTCCCCTCCCTCCAGAGTGCTCCACATCCGAAAACTTCCCAACGAAGTGACAGAGACTGAGGTCATTGCTCTCGGCCTGCCCTTCGGAAAGGTCACCAACATTCTGATGCTGAAGGGAAAAAACCAGGTAGACTCTATAAAGCCCGAGCACATTAATATAGGCTCACTGTATAATGTTGTTCTCTCGGTTTTAAATATTGATGATTTCATATGGTTCTTGTTTTTTAGGCATTTCTAGAGTTGGGTACAGAGGAAGCAGCCATCACTATGGTGAACTACTACACAGCTGTAACACCACAGGTCTGAACTCAGTATTTTTATTTTTCTCATGTATTATTACATAATTTTGTTGTTAAACATAGTCAAGTATTTTTGTTGTGTTTTTTTTTTCAGGTCAGAAATACTCCTGTCTTCATCCAATATTCTAACCATAAAGAACTGAAAACAGATTCAGCTCTGAACCAGGTATATATGGGCTTCAAATTTTATTTCAGACACAGAGCTTCCTTGAATCAACCATTAACAGACGTTGTAGCGGAAGAGTTTTCTCATTCTAATGTTGTGGGGTTTTTGTTTTTTGTTTTTTTTTGTCCACCCAGAGAGCCCAGGCAGTCCTGCAGGCGGTGTCAGCTGTCCAGGACGGCAGTTCTCCATCCTCTGACCAGGGCGTGTTGGAGCTCGCTCCGCCCCCCAGCCCTGTGCTGCGAATTATTATCGACAACATGTTTTATCCTGTAACACTGGATGTTTTACAACAGGTAAACTCTGAGCATTTACAACGATAACACCGATAAAACATTGTTTATTCATATGGTCTTTGAAAGACCCGTGATGGAATGATCAGATTAATAGCATTCATTGTTTCAAATAAATCCCTTTTATGTTTTTTGTTTTGTTCCTTTGTTTCAGATTTTCAGCAAGTTTGGAACCGTTATGAAGATTATAACCTTCACTAAGAACAACCAGTTTCAGGCTCTTCTGCAGTTCAGTGACCCAGTCAATGCTCAACAAGCTAAACTGGTAGGATACCAGTCAACACTGTGACCCATTTTGATCACATGATCTGATCCCACCCAATGATCATTGACTCCTTTAGTTAACGAAGAATTGAACCACTTTTTGTGAAACTTGAAATTTAGTTTTGGTCTACCAAAACACAGATGTTGCTGGTAAAGGTGACGCAGCATCAGCTGTCACTTTCTAGACAAAAGAACAACATGCATTATTACTTGTTTAAGTTTTAGTTTATTTACTGGATATTCTGATTGATTAATACGTATTAATGGTTCATGAAAATTTTTTATAATGAGCCTAAATCCTCAAACTCCCTTGTTAAAAATTAAAATGTAATTTTTTTTCTCAGGTTAATCACTGAATTTCTTTACTTTCCACAATTGTCACTTTTAAGTTTTTTGACTTTTTTTAAAAATTACATTTAAAAAGATACCTTTTCAAATGTTTACTTCCACAGCCTTGTTCACAGCATGTAATTATTGTTCCTTTTTCTGCAAATAGAGTATGGATGAAAAATACTAAATAAAGTATGATTATTGGTGATGCTCACACTTGTTTCTTCTACTCTAGTCGTTGGATGGACAGAACATCTATAATTCGTGCTGCACTCTGCGGATAGACTTCAGTAAACTGGTCAACCTCAATGTTAAATACAACAATGATAAAAGTCGTGATTACACCAGACCCGACCTTCCAACAGGAGATGGCGAGTCAACCAACAAGGATCATTCTTTACTGGGTAAATACTCATCTGTTATTGACTGTTTTTACAATGTTCATTCATATGATTTTACACACATTTTATTCTCTAAATGCAAGACCTCCTCTACACACATTTTTTTATCTGTATTTTTTTCTATTAAAATAATTGATAACTTAATGCTACTCTGCATAAAGACATGTGCCAACTGTAGATTCATATCAAAGGAAATCTTTTAACTTGATCAACATGTTAAGAATGGATGTACTATAGATTTCCTAAAATGATGCTACAATATGCCATAGGTTGAGGTAAAACAAACTTAACTTGCATTTTATGCTAAAGATCATGTTGGAAATTAATCCTAATGATTCATTAGTGTGTGGGGAAAGTTAAGGTTCTACACTATTCAAGATAAATACATCAAATGTGAATAAAAATGAATAACAATGTGTTTCTCACAATGATGCCCCGTTGTAACACTGTCTTATTATCTTTTGGAAGATGCCTGTGTCTATTTCTGATGAGAAACAATTTTTCTAAAAAAAAATAAATTTTAAACCTTATTCTGCATAGAATATGAGTTTATACCATTGTTTTTGTCTTGTAGGTACCCCATCTGGAGCTCTAGCTTCCTACTCTAGTGGAGGAGGTTACTCATCATCTCTCTCCCTCTCACAGGGTGGAGGTACATAATTTCCATCCACTTGTTTATCTATATGTCCTGCTAGGATAATTGAAAATGTCTTCAATTGATCACATTCTCAGTGATTCATTGAGCTGAATTATAAAGAAAAGCTATATAAGAAAAGTTACTACAATCTAGTAAAATAGCTGAGCATATCTGTTATTTTCTTGCCTATTAAATCAACAAGGAACGATTATTCCATTAGTTATGTCAATCAATGAAATGAGAAGCTGTTTGTCTTCAAAAAAAAAAGTTCTACTCATTCTAGTTTTGTTGGTTTTTTTCTATATTTTGGTGTTGTATAATTCAGACTTGTTTCTCACCCTTGGTTTTCTCTTCAGGAGCCATCAGTCCCCTGAGCGCTGCAGCGGCGGCGGCGGCGGCTGCAGGCCGCGTCGCTCTCTCTGGATCCGGAGTGTCAGGTGTCCTGTTGGCGTCCAACCTGAATGAAGAGGTACACTAACCATAAGCAAAACTTTTCACATTAAAATCAGTTCTATAGGTTTTGCTCACTTATATATTTACGTAATATTTAACAGTTTTGGATGATTCTTCTGAGTTAACAGTATACGTTCTTGTGTGGGTGTGTGATTGTATGAGTGCTATGCATAACTTATGTTATTTTTTTATATAAATATGGATCCTTCACCTCAGAAGTCTCTATAGTTCTGTGTAATCGTCCCGGATTATTATAGCGACAGGATGACTGTGGAGTAAAATGGTTTACAGCTTAGTTTAAATAAATAGTTTCATTTTCACTTTTTCTAACTCTTTCAAGACTATTTTTGGAGGATGATTTTATAAATGGAAACTCACTGAAGAAACCCCACACAAAGACAACTGTCAATTTCTTAAAGCATAAACTGACTTTGCCTCATGGTAGATGCAGGTTTTTAGCATCATAATCAGTGTGATTTACTTCTCAGAGCATTTTTACATCCTGATGAGGATTTATTTCTTTTACGAGAGAGTCAGCCTTAACTTGGCACAGCTCTTTTTCTTGCACTGAGAATTGTTTTTGTGCGTGGGCATGTGCATGAATTTCTTTTACTTTATTTTTCTTGCCATGAACTGTAATGTTCTAAACTCTGAGGTCTTTTTAGCTAATTATGTCCAACCACTTTGTCTGTACCAGGTCGTACACCTTCAGTTAAACTTTTGACATGTTTTTTTTTTTTTTTTTTTCTGTACCTGACAGATGAACAAAATTTATTCTTTTTATTTTTCTTCTTACAATTATGTTTATTCTCAGTCACGTTTTCTGAAATCCAAATATGTATCTACTTTAATATCTCTACCTCAACTGTATCTGCTATCCTTTCTTATGTTTGTTGCTGTCTTTCTCTCTCTCTCCTCTGTCTGTTTCTCCAAGTACCTGGTGAGAGGATAAGGCCAAGGTGCAGGAGTTTTATCTTGGCCGTATTAAACCGTCTCACTCTTCCATTTACCTCAAGACCAGGAGACACATGCCAGGAGTGTTGCGTTTGAGCACTCTAAACGGGTTATCAATGCGCACTACTGTAAACCAATATGTTTTAAGAACATTTAGTGTTGGCTTTGGTGACGCTGATACGAGGAATAATGCGTGTGCTTTCAGTATTGCGCAGTAGAAGAAAAAAATGTTCTAAAGCTATTCTGGTGGTGATTCAGAAATAATTTGGTGAAAACGTAACAGATTGAAATTTTGCCTCACACTTTTAACAAAAATGTGGTCGAACTTTGTTTAAAAAGCAAGAGTTATGAGCAGTGATAATGCAATAAACAATAGGAAGTGGTTAATTTCTGGTGGTTGAGTTTCTCAGTTACTCAATATTTAAAAAGAAATCCAGATAGTGTTATCAGCTGTTTTATTTTGGTAATGTTTCTCTGGCTACTACATTGCCATCTATGTAGGTGTAATAGTTAAATTATTAAACTGACCCTTTGATTTTCTCTGCAAACATACACAATGCTGTTTTGAACATGCTAGAGTTGCACAATTGCTTGAGTCGAAAGCAACTTTGCAATATCAATTATGTATGTTCATTTAATTTTTATGCTCATAAGATGTAGATTTAGTCACTAACATGCTCATTCTCAAAGATTAGACTATGAGAATGAACATGATAATGAAAAATGAAGAGGAGATTTAGGATTATAAGGGTTCATTCCAACCAATATAACTATGGTAATATTCAGTCATATCAGATTGGCATCTTTTCCTAACATTTTACAGGCCTACGATACACACTTTAATTTTCTATGTAAATTAAATTGGTTGAATGTTAATTTCAAGCATTGAATGTTGAGTCGTGTCACTTGTTCCTCATCTCCTCACTCTGTCATCAGTTAAAAAAGCCTCTATTGCTCCATGTTGCCAGCTTTTCACCACATGCACAGCTGGAATAAAACCAACAAACCCAAAGACAATTGTTTGTATTTAAGTTTGAAAGCGAAGATCCACCACTTTTTCCTGGGTATCGAATCCAAAATCCATCCATATCCATTAATTGGTCACATGTCTGTTTTGTGTCAGCATCGACCCTCACATCTCAGCGTATGATTTATTTTTTTTTACGCAGGACTCAAGGTGTTTTAATCTAAATCCTTTAAGCATTAGAAAGCAAGGGCCGTATCATCTTACTTTGGAGCGATAAACTCAACAGTCTGACCTGCTCATCACGTACGGCAGTCCTAATGGTCCCTGTTTACCTTCAGCCATCTGCTTCATGGTTCTCCCGCCGCTCATTCTTTTACTCTGAGGTTATGATTCGTTTGGAGAATCCTTTTTTGTTTTGTTAATTTCCTCCCATCCCTCCTGTTCTTCACTTTTACATGCATCCAGCAGAATGAGTGTGTGTGCGCGAGAGTGTGTGCTGCTGAAATAATGGAGTGTGACTTTGGAGTCCTTTATTTTGCGTGCGTGCTTTTTGACTCAATCAGCAATCATTCAGACTCCGTTGATGTTCCACTGATGCTCTGTTTACTGACCTCTGCTTTGGTTTTTGTCCTCCTCTCCTCCTTTCTCCCCTCCCTGCCTCCTTTCTTCCCTCCTATGCTCCTCTCATACATTTTTATTTTCTTTCCATTTGACTCTCCCTATAATCACACATTCTTTAATGCTAAATCTTCTTCTGAACACCTTCCATATAAACTTTTTCTCAATTTTTCTCCCCCAATTACTTCCTTCTATTCTACTCACATTTCTTAATCTGAACTGAACTGGATTTTGGCTTTGCCATTCTTACCTCACCCTCTCCCCCCCAAACCACCCCCTCCATTTTTGCTTCACCCCTCATCATCATGGAAACAACCACCACCTCCCCCTTCGTCCAACGCTGGACGGTCTGATCTCTACCTTCGTCTCTCCTCTTCCTCCTCCTCTGCTCCTCCTCTTCCTGTCCTCTGCTCTGCGGTCTCTCTCTCTAAAGATGGTCACGCCTCAAAGTCTCTTTACCCTCTTCGGTATGTTCAATCTCTTCTATTCTATCTGTATATCTCTCTCTGTTAATCCAGTTTTGTTCACTTTCTTCAGTGATGTGGTGGGCACTCTGCTCTTCTCTATCTGCCTGTTTTTTCAAGCTCTTCTTTGTCACATTGTACAATGCAAAGTTGAAATATGCTACTGTCTTTACACTGAAAGAGCAGTGAGTCTGGGAGATTGTCTCTTTGGTCAGCTTATCTATTAATTGATGAGAACAAAGACACCAGAACCATTAAGGTCTTATGAAGCCTTTAGCCTGGTCCTTAGCTTGTAGGTTCTTGCTTCTTGAGTTAAAATGGGGGGAAAAAAATCCAACCAGATCTCTTGAATAAACTTTATAACGTTTCTTTTTTTCTTGACTGTTCGAGAACTGTCCTGCTTTCCTCATCATCGCTTGCGTTTGTTCCTAACCTCCCCATGAACAGTGACTTGCAGAAATATTGTTTTTCCTCAAATATAACGTTCCAAACGCTTGCAACTAACGATTATTTTAATAATTAATTAATGTATCAATTTTTCTGATAATTAGTGGAATTTAAAATATATATATTCTACAGATTTGCATTGAGCCACTTTTTTATATGGAATATTAGAAATACTTTAAAATATGAAAATGAAATAAATAATTAAATTCCTACTTCAGGAGTTTTGGCCAAAACATGTATTTACAGACAAATGTGTTTTTATCTTGAATTCAAATGTCTATCTTTTTATGTGTAGTTTTGGTTTTATTGCTGCTCTTAATGTTTATTTTCTTCAGCAAATTGCCTTTTTTTTAGTCTGTTTACAATTAATCAAATACTAAATTGGCCGATGACTATTTCAATAATTGATTCATCACAATTAATGTGATTGATTGTTTCAGCCCTAATTTATATTTCATTAGATACACCAACTCATGCAAAATGAAGACAAATTATGCAAGTTCTGACATTTTCTGCTCCTGTAAATCTGAAAATTGTGGTGTGTATTTGTTTTCTGCCCCATTTACTCTGAGACCCCTAAAAGAATCTAATTCAACCAGAGACTTTTAAAGGTAACTTGAATGTTAAATAATATCCAGGTCTGTGTTAGTTAATCTAAGCAACTAACATGAAAATAACTGATGCTTGAAAGCTTACATGTGAGTGAGATGGACACCAAGAACGTGTGTTTTTGTTTTTGCATGTCATAGCTGTTCTAACACTAATATTGAGCAGATATGAGCCTAGTTTACCAGCACAGAGCCAATCTTAAACTCTCTGTGAAGCTGTCCCCACTAATGCTCTGCAGAATAACATTTGGACAGGGAGCCAGGTCCTTCAGGGTTGATGTTCTCACCACATTAATGGGTCAGTTGATCACAGCAATCCAGTGTACTCACCAGGACTCACTCCAGCTCTCCCTCTTTTCCTTTTCTCTCTCGAATTTGTAACAAGTTGTTGTGGTCATATAGTTGATCTCTCTTTTTCTAAAACTGTGCTGTTGGGATTGCCTGTCATCCAAGCCGGGCACAAATATCTCTAAAAGTAAAAACATTACCCCAACAAAAGCATTAAAGGAACTCTGTTGATTTTTTTTCTTCTTTTTTTTGTTTGTTTGTATCTACATAAGTGTTACCAGCAGCATGTTCTTTCAGGTTTAGTAAGTGTTTCCTTCCTGCACCGTTTTACAGTTTAACCACCTAATCAAGCTGCACTCATGCCAAACATTAACCTGCCAGCCGGTTTGAGCTGTGTGTCAGTGTTAAAGTTCAGCTGAGGTGTCGCCACATTAAACGGCTCAGATCATTTCAAGCACTTGATTGAATTGTAGTAGAAGTCAAATGGGAAGAGTCCATCTTTTCTTTTCATTTGTCTTTCTAGCACTAACTTGATTCCTTTCATCCTTCACACCTCTTCTTTTTTTATCTTGGTCGGCTCCATCTCTCCTGCTCTGTCTGTTCTATCCTTCTCATCTACTCCTCCGCCCTCGTCTCTCCTGCTCTCTCTCTCTCTTTCTCTGTCTGTCTCTCTCTCTCTCTCCCTTCAGGCGTCTATGGTGATGTCCAGAGGGTGAAGATCCTCTACAACAAAAAGGACAGTGCTCTGATTCAGCTTTCTGATGGCAACCAGGCTCAACTTGGTAAGATGTAGTAATGTTGTAGGTATACATTTATTTCAGACAGTCTGTTAAATTCTGTTGGGGAGTTTTAAAGGTGTTGAAGCTTCTCATTTTCCCATCGTTCATGTTTTTGTTGCCCGTAGCAATGAGCCACCTGAATGGTCAGAAGGTGTTTGGTAAAGTGATGAGAGTGACTCTATCGAAACATCAGACGGTAGCTTTGCCCAGAGAAGGACTGGACGACCAGTTACTCACCAAAGGTAAGATGATTCATATTGTTATGATTTGGATTTCGTTGCTTTTTAATAAATATTGTAAATATAATCTTTGTAGTCCCTCAGACTGTCAGGTGAACAAGCAGGATTTTTGTAAATTTGCATCATGCAGTAATAATGAGTCCTAATCTGACACTGTTTTAAAATCAGCACCATGTATCTACTTTAACTTGATGAATTTTTTTCATGTATTTTTTTCCAGTCATTAGTTGGTGACGGTCTCTCCTTTTGCAGCAGGATAATAATCTACAACACAGAGATAATTTCATATCCGAATGTCTAAAAACACATAATAAAGATTTTTTTTATGTGGCCTAGTCCAAGTCCAGACTTGAATCTTAATGAGGTCCTGTGGCGGGATCTTAACCTGACCATTCAGGCTTAAAAACCATCAAATGCAGCTGAAATAATCCATTCTTTAAAGAAGAGTCGATTGAATGGATAAAAGAGAGATTAATTAATTAACTTTCGTAGTGACAACGAGGCAAAACACTTCGGTTTGTTTCAGTGGCTTCGACAACCGGCTACATTTACAGACGCCGTCGGCTCAACCTTGCAAAGCAAGCAGGCCGCAGCTCCAATACAATCCTGTTGTCTCATGTGAATGTTTTGTTTGTGTCGGACAGATTTTTCTGGCTCCCCCCTCCATCGCTTTAAGAAACCAGGGTCTAAAAACTTCCAGAACATCTTTCCTCCGTCTGCGACACTTCACCTCTCCAACATCAGGTAGAAGAAAATTCAGACGTATTACTTTGCAGTCGGGATCACAGTTATTTCACCCAGTAAACATCGATTGGTGTTCTTGCTCCCAGGGATGGAGTCGGAGAGGACGATCTACGCCGCCTGTTTTCCAACAGCGGAGGAACCGTCAAGGCCTTTAAGTTTTTTCAGTAAGACGTATTTCAGAACAATCAGTGCTGTTTTAAAGAGTCCAACCTATCAGTTCTGATTTCTCTTTGAGTTTGACTCACAGGAAATTGAGGTGTTACAACAATGTCCCAGTCTGATCAGATTTAATCTAAACTCAAAGGTTGATAAGGATCCTACACAAATCCATGTTGATGGATTTAGGGGACGGGAGGCAAAAGTTCACATGATTAAGCCTTGGATGTGGTGATCAACAGTTCATCAGTGGGAAATTTGCTGGGTTTTAGTCACTCGGTAATTGATAGTTGCATCACTAAATAAACAGGGTTTTTTTTTTTACTAGCATATACAATGATTTTTAACTGTGCCGTCTTGTTCACAGGGACCGTAAGATGGCGTTGATCCAGATGTCGTCGGTGGAGGAGGCGATTCAGGCTCTGATTGACCTTCACAACTATGACATGGGAGGAAATCACCATCTTAAAGTTTCCTTTTCAAAGTCTACCATCTAACCCGCACACCAAACTCCTAAACAACATCTTTGACTAGCAAAGAAGCCACTACCATTTTTTTTATTATTATTATTTTCTTTGAATAGTTTATTTTTTGTTTGTTTTGTTGAAGTATTGTAAAAATACAAATTCCACTAACTGTGTTTTCTTTCTTCGAAGCAGTGAAAACTGTCCTGCGCTCAGTTTCTTTTGCAAGGCATCTCTGCTTTGACCTTTTCCTCCACTTTAAAGAGCAGCAAAAACACCAGCTGAATGTTGTTTTCCTTTAGTTCCTATAGGTCTCAATCCACAGCAGTGTCACTGTTGAGTTTTGTTACAGGTGAACAGACGTTCTTTATAAAGTAAAAACTAGTGACTTTTAAGCCACTACTTAGTGCAAAGTGCTGTTTTGATCTTGTGTTGCTTCACACAGAAAACCTGTGACTGTTCAGCTTCCGGTTCCCTTTGGATTAGTGGAGGAGGGCTGAGGTCTCCTTTCATTTTCTTCTCCACATTATGATGCTTTATAAGCCACCGAAACATTCTTCAGGCTTCAAAGCAAACCATAGTCTTTTTCAAACCTTAACTTGTCTGATTAGTGAAGTGCTCAGATTTTGTCGGATGCGGTCTCAGTGCACCGCTTCGCTTTGCTCAATGTCACCATTTACATTTATACAGGTCAGTTTATTTAAAAGAATTAATCTACACTGAGGGTCACTGTGAAAAATAATTGCTTTTCAGTAGGACCCTCAGGGTAAATACTGGGGCATACAAAGTTTTGGGCATCTCTGATCAAAATTTATTTATATTTTAAACTCCCTGAAGCACTCAGTGTAGCATCAGCTTCAAGTAAAAACAGTAACCTGTCCAAACTATGTTTAAAGGCATAATGGAGCAGATGGAGTTAAGATTAAAAAATAAATTGGATATTAAGTCATATAATGAATATAATTCAAGATGTTATTAAAGTCTGTAGAAAATACTAACAAGGATTTAAGATTTTAAATTAAACCTTTGAACCCAAACCTTTTTGCAAGGTGTCAAAGAACCACATTCCTAATTAGACAAAAAGTTTTCATTTAAAGGATAAACCATTTTTTACTGTTTCACAGAAGCAAATATAACCACACTGGCTCTCATTAAGCACTGTTCAGCAATCCTCCAGAAAATCCTTTTCAGTCCCATCTTTAGATGTTGCTACTAACAACCCAGGTGTTTTCTTTTGGGTTGTTTTGATGCCATGCATCGCATCATTTGCAGGTCTTTAGTTTCCAGAGACGTTTAGAGACCACCAATACTTTGGTGTGTTAAAAGTCGTAAATCAAAAGGAATTTACGTTTGTAGCTTTTTAGAACAGATGGTTTCCTTAAACCCAGCACACACACCGTCTCATATCAAGTCAGACAGGACACAAACATTTTATGAAAAGTCGAAGGTAATTTCCTGTCCTCTTTGACCAGGAGAAAAATAAATCAGTCACTCTACTTGTTATACGGAGCAAACACAGATTTACAGACTCAAACTCATGACCACAATCCCTTCATAGCAAAAGATTCAGTCTAAAACCGTTGATAACAGCAGTGTAAGCTCATGGCCTTCATTTGAAATTGCCACCATTTGCGGATGATACTTTGGTGTTCCTGAATCCTCCTTTCACTGCTGGATGTTGAATGTATTGATGTTGCCACACTGCAATCATTACCGGGGATCATCATGCAGAGCTTGCTCACTACGACGGATGGAGCCTGTTCAAATTGCATCTCCTTTGTTTGAAATGAAGCTGGGTGCATGCTACTGCTGTGTTTAAATGAGGTTTCTACATGTGATTCTGCTTTTGGTCTCTGATTTTGGGAGATCTGTTGGGACCACATGTGCCTTTAGTCTGTGATCTGGTTTTACTGGTGATACTTTAGTGTATAAACGGATCATTTTATTGGTTATGTTTGCTGGCTTTGTGGTTTAAACCTGTACAAAGCCAATTTTTGAACGTTTGTCGAATAAAAGCTGACAGTTCAGCTTTGACCTTCCCAATTTTCAAGCATTTTCAAGTAGTGCTCAGGAGGCTTCAGCGTACTCGTCAGAAGCTTTCCTCACAATTCTTGATTTAAAACGGAGAAAAAGAAAAAGAGCAGACGTTGCAAAGCCGAGGTGAACTCGAAGCTCTAGGACACCTAAGTAGGTTTCATTTTCCCAACAATTTCTCATAGCTGACATTTTTATTTTTGAGGTTTTATTGTAAATTTTCTACTTGATTTAAGTCTGTTTTGTGAAAAGATTTCAGACTAGCACAAATTAAACTCGTCTTTTCTACCAACAGGCGCAAGTAAACTTGTTTTTGTGTATGAACTCGAAGCCTTTGATCTCATCTGTATCTTACCTGTAATAAACTTGTATGTTCTCACTCTGTTCAGTTCTGCCAATCTCACTTCTTTCTCTCCACTTTTCTCTCTGTTCTTTCTCAAACAAAAATAAAAAAAATTTAGACATTCTTACACCTTTTTACAGAGATAAAACAAGGACATTCTTGAGTGATAATACATTCAGTTTCCACGTTTTCTTCTCATTACAAGCAAAATGTTATTTCATTGGTATTTTAGTTGGTCTTGCAGATTTGTTTACATCTTTTCATGAATGTATAAACAGCAGTTTGAAAATTGTATGTTCTCACGTTAAATATGCGTTAATACATCTTGACTGTCATGGTTGCAGCTGGAAGAGTTGAGTTTGCACTTCAAACTCTGAGGTCTGAGGGAGCTTGCTGTGGGTAAACAAGGACACACACTGATGAAATGTGACACAAATGGAGGCTCTAAAAAAATCTTTTATATAAATGGGTCTTGATTGGATTTGTTTCCCAATGGCCTGTTTGTTAAGTTGGATCCTGCGCTGCTCAGTAAAATCTAAATTACTTTATAATATGTGAGACCACTTTGGGGAGCAGCTTGAGACTGGACTGTTGAGTGGGAAATTAGCACTAAGTGAAACCTTTGCTCTCATCTGTCCGTCCTCTTCCTTTGATTTCTTTATCAAACGGTCACTAATGAAGCTCTCATTTCAGCCCAGTGAGCCTCTAAAAGGGAATAGGGGGGAACAAAGAGGCAGACAAAAGACAGCAAATCTGGACTGATGAACTCATTCTTGGTAATTAGCAGTCTTTGGGAAAGCCTGAATGGGTTAGAATGGAAATAGTCAGCAGCACACACCCATCTGAGCCAAGATCCGAATCATGCTGTAAACATCACACTTGAATATAGAAGAAAGCATTAAGTGCTCTGACTCCTGTTTGAAAACAAGCAGCCAAAAAATTGTCATGTAAAAAAGAAAGTGTAAATAGGACAATTTAAAATGCATAGTCTACAGGAATTTTGTTTTTTGTTCTTTTATATTTGATGTTTTGCCTCAGAAGTTAATGTTGGCCTTAACCATAGTACTGATCTGATAACTGCATATTTAAATAGTATATGAATATTATAGTGACCTTGAAGCCCCCTGCTGGAGTGGGGGACTCTAAGCAGCTGCTAAGTTGTTTGCTTAGGGCTTTGGCAGTCTGGTTAAAATTAAAGCAAACAGGGTCAGACAAAACTCCACAAATCTTGGGTCCTGCATTTCTCTTAACGCAACTCATAACGGACAGTGTTTTTGTCTTTTCACAAAATACCAGTAGTTAAATAAGACTTATTTAATCGTAAAACACAATGTAAAAGTACTGACTGAATTTTAATGTCTAATAAACTACTATAACATTCGTTCAGCAGGTGATCAAGGCCTATTCGGATGAAAAATGTAACTTTTGCCACACGCAGTTCCACTGTTCATCGCCAGAGGTCAGTGTAATCCATATGTTGCAGCCTGTCGAAGACTAGAGAAATGGCTTACATCATAACTGCAATAAAACCAAAGAAAAAAAAAAGCCAAACCTTTACCTATGTACAAGAAGAAAACATTAATATCAAACACACATAAATAAACATATTTAAGCTGTAGCGTTGTTAGTAAGGGTAAAACCTGTGACATGAGTGAGGAGTTTTTATTGGTGTCAATCAGCCTGAACCAACTCCCCTGTATATTTGATAACTGGAGCCTCATTATGTGACCCAGCAGACACACACACCTACACACACACACACACACCCGTCTAAAGAGGAGAATAAAGGGCGATAGAGTTACAGTAGTGAACAACTGCTGTGTGGTGCAGATGGTGGACGGAGCTTTTCGCCAGGTGCAGCTTCTGTTGAGCCCTGCAGGTGGTATTCAGCTGAGTGAGCCGCCGACCCCCTGGCTCTGACGTCACTTTCACCTGAGTCACCTGTTGAAATATGAAAACACGCGCGTCGTTTAAGCTGTTGTTTAAAGAAAAAAAAAAAAAAGAAAGAACATTCAGAAGAAAGTTTAGTTTTATTTACTTTGACTTGTTCGCATCTGTGGAGTGAATAAATCAGTGAAATATTTGCAGCAATGCAAATATTTCACTTCAAATTCTTCTCATTTACAATCAGACTAATCAGAGAAGTGATATCTGTTTTATTTTTGCTTTATTTTTTTCTCTCTCACAAAAAGTGTGAGAATTTAATATGTTAAATTATTATGTTATTATCACTGATGATTAAAAAAAAAGACACCAGGGTAATTAAGGAAAGGTTCCCCACAACAAGATGCAGCATTTTTAGAAAGAGCAATGAAATTCTGCTTTGGTGCATTTGGCATCACAGCTGATCAGCTGGTATTAGTAAACAATAAGATGACAGTTTGTTCGTTTTATATATATATATA
>CAEFZY010017282.1:0-79886 GCA_903066815.1 Brachyrhaphis roseni | reverse complement strand
GGAGAGGAGAGGAGAGGAGAGGAGAGGAGAGGAGAGGAGAGGAGAGGAGAGGAGAGGAGAGGAGAGGAGAGGAGAGGAGAGGGCTTTTGAGAAAAGAACAACATACAAAAATCTTTATTTCCTTTTGTAGTTTTATTTTGTTCATATCGCCATCACACAGCAAATGTCATCTCAATGCACTTTGCGAAGCAAACTGATCCGATTCATGCCCTAAAGCATAGAATCAAATAAATCCAATTATACTTATATATTTAAATTCAATCACACACATTCTCATTCAATCAGGTCAACCACAATTCAGTGTATAATATGAACTGGTGGAAAGTTGTATATCCAAGGGAGTTCAGCACATTGTATAAAGTTATTCCCATTCTGAACAAGTATGGTGCGATAGTGGAGAGAAACAAGTCCCTTCCAACAGAAAGAAACCTCCAACAGAACTGCTGGGACTAACTGAGAGCCAGAAGAAAATCCCACACTGCAGCACTCACTCAGCAGTGAAAAACACAGAACATAATGAGTTAAGGGCAGCAATTTATTGGCTTCATTTAGGAGAGATGTACAGCTAAAGGCTCCGAGTTTTACTGGGATTAAAAAGTAGCTGCATGTACTTAGTCAACCTATATCACTGAACACAGAATCTATTGTCCATGTTTGTCTTACACTTAAGAAGTGCCATGCTTTAGATTTCAATAAAAGTTACTCTGTGGGTTTTATCACACTCCATGTTAATTTAACTAATAAACTAAGAATTTGTTGCAATTCACTAACAAATGGCAACAAATAGGTTCATATTAGTGCTCTGAAAATGTACAAGATTTCCTGAATTAACAATGATAAGATCCATTCAAATCTATTTGATGAATTTGCTCATGTTTGACTTCTATTGTCTCCAACAGTTCACTATTTATTTTCTTATCAGAGCTTCTTATCCCAGCTTCCAGAAATCAGGTCGACAAAACCAGCAATTGCTGAGAAAATGTCTCTGTGTTGAACCCTAACAGCCTGATCAAACATGTCTGCATCGAGGCGAATAGATCAGAGCTCTGGCTGCTTACAATATTTACGTGCCTTTCATGGCCTGTAGCTCATGTTAATGGGGCTTCATTAGAGGATGGGCTGTTCTCACCAGTCAGTCAGTGCCTTGAAATTACCTCACTAAAGCAGAAGACTGATTAAATATTTAAGGTTTGAGGTCCTAGGAATTATTAGACAATTACATGCATTTTCAAGGCAGTACTGAGAAATGATCATGATCTGCTTTGTCAAATTGTCATTGAATTGTACTAATATAGATGCATTAGTTTGATATTTCTGGTTTTGATCCGAGATTAGCAGAGTTAAATAAATCAAATATTTTATGCTTTATGAATTCATCTGGACAAATATTTCAATTAATCTGTATGAATTGATTAATTAATTTATGGTAACCTAAAGTGTTCATTTCCAGGATGTGTCTAAATCCTTACCTACAAGAAACTTAGTCGCTAAGCATGTGCCTCTTTTGCCTTTTTGCCCATCGTATCCAAAACCTTCACGACTCGGTCTCTGGATGTGATCATGGTTGCCTGCTGAGACCTGAGCACTGATGTGAGCCGTGTTTATAGAAATCTGTCAGACGATTTCAGCCTCAGACTGCTTCTCTTGTCTCCTGTCTCTGTGTCTGCTGTCTTTCAGCTGCATTTATATAAAATGACCTTTACCAATCTCTGCTTTTACAGAACCACCATCAGCTCAGCACAGAGCAGTGATAGCAGGAAGATTAGGGCCAGCATGATGCCCTCACATTTCTAATATAGACGGTTTATATCAATTTAGAAAAAAGGGCATGGAGGCAACTGTGATGGAGACAATGTATACTGACCGAAGACCTGTTTCAGTACTGTACAGAAAGTTTCCTTTATCAATTTTTGCAAAGTTTACAGCCTTGAAGAGCTAGAGTTGACATACAGTCATATTGAATGAATTTGAATATTGTGAAAAAATTCATTAAATTCTGTAATTGAATTCGCTAAGTGAAATAACATTTTTATCAAGATTAATTACACACAAACTGACATTTTCTAGACTTTATTCCTTTTAATCATGATGAATATCTGCTTATAGCTAATGAAAGCTTGACATTTAAGATTTGAAAATTATATTGTACCAATAAAATAATTTTTTTAAATGCAGAATTGTGGGCTGTAAGACCCAAAATTGTCAAATTGCAACATCCCTACAGCTTGTTTTCAAACATAAAAAATGTACAGTTGTTATTTATTTTTTTTGTTGTTATTATTATTATTTATTTTATACACAGACTTTGGCAACTTAACCCTATTGCACAATCTTGAAATGCTACTGGACAGAAAATGTTCATGCTAGTTCCTCCCACAGAGTAACTAAAATGTCTTTTCACATGTATTGGCTGATTATTACAATGTGTAGACTGAGTACATTTGTCATTTTTGTGCAACACTTGTACGCAACGCAACATAACTTTGTTATATTTTATAAAACCTTACAAAAAACACACAAAAAAACCCATCTGAAAACATTATAAAGTTAATTTATCAAATAACCCTCAAAAGAAAGCATATAAAGTGCACTGAATATGACTGTATATTAACATGTGCAATGCAAATCATGATTAACAAGCAAAAATAATTATTAAAAAAATCCGACTGAAACTCCTAAATCAAATCAGTCGAACCCAAATGGATCCAGATTTCACCTGATTAGCAAACAGACTCTGCATGTGTAACCACACACCAGTATCTGATAAAGTTGTCAAGAGATTTAAAACAAGGCTGGGTTACATAAAGTAACCACATGTTTTATGTTGTTTGCCCTTTCTTTAGTTTTTCTTCTGCTTTAGGAGTGAAAAGATGAACAAAGAAAAACATCCAACTTGGCAAAGAAAACAACCTCGCTTTGCTGTTACGTTAAGTGTTTCTAAAACTTTGGTAAAAAGATAAAACATGATTTTCTTTTTGCTGTGCGTTACCTCATCAGGTTTTCTGTTGGTGGCTATGCCGCCAGCTTTTCAATACCTCAGACAGATTATAATCATCCTCTATTTATGTCTGTCATGCTCGTAATTGCCACCCTCTGGTAAATGACCTTTTTATATCAGTGACGGTAAGAAGAAAAAGGTGGCAAGCGACAGCAGAGCCTTTCTCTCTACACTAACCACAGACTGCGAATAGATGATGCAAGAAAAATCAAGGAAAATCTCTGGTTATTGCACAGACGGAGGAATATTTCATTTCCATAAACCAAGTTATTTATTTTATTTATTAATGTTTGGTATTAAAATAAGGACAGCAGGAGGAATATTTCATTTCCACCATAAACCACGCTATTTATTTGATCTTATTAATGTTTGGTATTAAAATAACGCCTCTACTCCACCCAGAAATATGCAGTAAACTTCTCTTAGCTGCTATTAATAGTGTTAGACTGAGCTAGCTCCAGGCCTGACAGTTAATAGTCATGTCCTTCTGCTTGCAGTCGTCTTGCTCCTACACTTTGGCTTTAATGTAATTTGACACTGTTGACATTTTGTCGAGCTGTTGACAGTCTGATAAGATTTCTATTAACATGCACGTCTTAAAGAGGACTCATTTCAAGCTGTTGTTTTTCACAGCTACATCTGTCTCGCCGGCAGATTAAGCAAGTTTTAATGACTTGAACTGAGACTCAAAACAAAGGAAAGACGTGACATGAACTGACGGAGGGAACCTGGTGATTAGAAAAATTAAAATGAGCAATATTTTACAGAAAAAAGTAATAACTTCCCTTTATTTTGTTTTAATAAAGACAAGTTTGATTATTTCTCAAATAATAGAAGCATGCTAATATAAAGTAAGTAACATCAACAGACTGCATTGTGTCCCTAATTTGACATATGACACAGCACAGCTGCATTATGTAAAATGTAACATAGGAAGCAGTTCAACATATAATTATGTAATTATAATCAGCACAACGTTCTCACCAGGAACTATGTTGTGAAGCAAATATGTCCTCAACAAATCCTTAAAACAAAACCACCAGCTTTGTGCTGCTTGTTCGGTTAATTTTTGACAAATTTACATCAAGAATATGAAAGTGTTCAGATGACTGGAATAGTAAACGGTGTGAAGGTGTATTTACTAGGTCTACTAAGACAGCATTTTGAAAACAATTTCATTGAAATCCCGAAACGCTCATTCCCTTCCCTTTGTCTTGGCACAACTAAAATCACATTTTTAATCTTAAATCATCAAATAGATACATTTTGTATTTCACAAAATGATGAAATACAGAAAAGATCATAGCACTCAGAAAGCATAGTGTTATGCATACTGTGTCTTTACAGGGATGATATATGTAAAAACAATTGGTTGAGCGTTCAGTCCATCAGCGCCCCCAAGCAGTCAGATTAGTATTAGCTCAGTTAATCAGATAAAAGACCATGCTGTCCTCCTGTTGGAGCCACTCCAGGCACTCACTGTATTTAGATAAATAAATCATCAACACTGCAGAGGCAGCAGCTGAATTGAGAAGCGAGAGATTGAAGCTGACTATTATTGCATCATAAAAGCAACATTTTAATAATAGTTGCATCAGTTTGTAAGCAGTGGTGGAGATATGTTGCTCTTACCTCAGAGGAGTTCAGTGTGATCAAAAAATGTATGGCAGCCTGATTCAGCAGAAGATTAAATCTGATTTGCTGCAGTATGAAGTGCAGAGACGGGGAATACGGAGACATTAATTCATAAATGCCACATTTCTTTGCATACTGAATAATGCAACCAGGGTTTAAGTATAAAACAAATTAAGCCTGAAACAAATAGGGTAGACATGACAAAACTTCTTGTAAGATACTCACAGAAAAATACCAAAATGTTGTTGTGACAACATTTTGGTTGTCACAACAACCAAAATGTTGGTTGGTGTGAAAAGTAAAGACTTTTCACATTTTTGTTGTTACAAGAAGTGATCTGCTTTTTGTTTGTTTTTACCAAAAGCATAATTTTGCTCCCCCTCTATGAAATATATTGAAGCCACTACTCCACTTGCACCACGGCTAGACTGTCTGTGGCAGAAAGGTCAACACAGGAAAATGTTCCCAGAACATTAGTTGCTCAGAAATCAAATTTTTTGCTGTAATCTCGACGAGCTGTGATATGAATTTCTCACAGCAGTTGCCAAAATTAACAGTGAATATTTAAAGAGGGATCCTCTTTTGTTCACATTAGTTAAGCATGTCACTCAAAATCTGTGCAGAAAATTATGAATTCTACATTTTTTTTGTCAATCTCACAAACATTGACGACCTGATAACAGCAGTGACAGGAGGCAAAGCAAGACAGTTCACACACTGTGCTGGAGTGAGACTACTTACTTAACTCTTTATCTCATTGCGCTTATCAATGTTTGCATGCAAAATGTTCTTCCACCTGCTATGTTGCTGCAGATGTGATGAAATAGGTATTTATTTTAGAGAACAATCTGTTATGCAAAAAGGGAGCTCTGGAAAAAAAAACCCTGGAATGTTGTGACAACAGGGTGAGCGCTCGCTGTGATGACAGAACCTTTACAATCCTCTACATCTGTCTGCCAGCACAGTTCTGAGACCTACAGTGGAAATGTAAAAGAACGAGAAATGGGTCCTACATTAAAAGACAAAAACAGACAGCTAAAGTCGTGTTTTGTTATTTTTTTCTCCTCTCCCCTTAGAGAAAATCACTCATCATTAGCCTGCACAGGCAGCGTGATTACCCGCATCAGTCATCAACCCAATGAAAACCTTGGGAAGGATTATGCTGCCTCTCTGAACCATGTCCCTCATGGCAGGAGATGCTGGCACTTTAAAGTCTGCATGTTGCTAGGTTGTTGCATAATGAAGATCCACATTCAATTTTTAGTGATGAAACAAGATAGACAGATTAGATTCGTACAGTTGTTTCAGTCCTAACATGAGCATATTCCTCAGTAGATTGAGTTATTAGCTCAAAGAAACTATTGTATTATTTATGTTTTTATTATTGTGAGTGAATACGTTTTATGTCAACGTCAGGCTTTTTCAGATTATCAAAATGAGTTATATCACTCTACGTGAGCTATATTTCCTAGAACAAGAAATAATAAAATAAGGGAACACATGTTGAATTATCTACTCCTATGCTGCCTCTGTTATTTCAGAAACCTTTGTGTGTGAAAGAGAGAAGAAACAAAAGAATGTGTTTACTGACAGTGCTGTAAGTCACTTGTGCGTCTGTCAGACCTAAAGCCCATTGGAGAGCTGAGCATCTGTTAGCTGTCATGTTGCATTGCCTTGAAGTGTCCACAGTTTTCAGCCCAGAACTCCTGCTGCTGTCGTCAGCTCTGAAGACGTTAACACAGCTTTTGTTATTCCATTCGGCGTCAGTAGAATCTCCCTGCAAAAACAGCTGGTTGGTTGCATTTGGAGGTCAGCGACCGCAGGACTCTGATCATTTACCACAGTCACGTAGAAAACTGTAAATAACAATTACTATGTAGATGCTAAGTTGGAGCTGCACATTGATGTTCCAGAAATGAGCAACATCACCACAATCAACAAAGCTTTCTGGTTTGTTTTCATGTTGCTTCAACAGACATGCATGTTAAGGTAATTTTTTTTACTCCAAGTTGGTCTTGGGGGTGAGTGTGCATTGATATGTGAAACAGACATGGAGCTAAATGGAAAAATGATCTGTCCACAGAGTACCTCACATTTCTTCAATTGCCTATGCATCAGGGCTTCCTACCTGCCACCACCCCACCCCCACCCCCCCGCTCCCGCCCCCGCCCCCGCAGGAAAGGATGGAGACGACAAAGTGACACTCAGCTTGACATTCAACTAAAATGTTCCAGGGGAAAGTTTGGTCCTTCACTACCTCTCTACATGACGGCAGCCAGAACAGCTGAAAAACTGACAAAATGTTAAAAGCCTAAAAAACAAAACACTGAAAATTCTGCATTGCACAAACTACATTTCATGTATGAGCATTTTCTCCTGCAGGACTTTATCTGAATTAAGATTGTACTTTTAAAGACAACACCTGGAAATCTGTTCTTGCTTTACTCCACAGAATCGCTCAAAAAAGACTAGAAACCTGCTTCATGGCAGAATACAATTCTTTCACTTTATTTAAACAAAAACATTAAACAAAGATGATTTCTTCTGCTGTTAAAATTTACTTTTACAGTAACATTTATGTTTTCTATTTCCCATATTTCCCATAATATCCATTTACAAATGGATATTTTACATTTTAGTACATAGATTCCTTGTTGTAACTTCAGAAAAACTAGCTAACTGCTCAGATAGCCAGCCATGACATCCATGGTTTGACAACTCTATGCCAAAACTGCAGAAGGTTTTATGTAAATTAATATAAGTAAAACACCTGGAGGTGGAGCGCAAAGCTTCACTTCCTCTGGTCTATTTATCTGTTTGACTTAAAGCTGAAGGAATAGTTCAGATATATTAACAAGCATCTTTCACTACAACTCTGGTTTATCCTTGCACAGCGTTGCCCTTATTAGTGCAACAACATTATTCCTGATTTGACTTGCTGCTCAGCCATCAACAACAAGTTGCTGGTTCTTGCTGTACAGTTCAGCAGAACTGTATATTTTAAATTTACAGTTATGTATTTTTTTTATTTAAAAATTATGTCTATTCTTTTGGGTTCTTTTTTTAGTGAGTCTCATGCCTGTGTTAGGGAAGCGATTGAGCTTTCTTCACCTCAGCAGGACTGTTATGATTCTGATAGGCTCAGAGACAACATCAGTGTTTAACTGAACAACCAGAAACGTCACGCTGTAAGGCTTTTGCAAGTTGGTTATTTAACGAGTCCTGAGCTGAACAGTAATTATTTAGAAGAAACTGGACTGCTATTGTTTATGTGTCGTCGGTTTAATTGCATTTATTAACTGCTTTGCGTCTGAAGAAGCCGAGTAACAGAAACCACTGGGATATGATACAGTGACTCTCTGACATTTAAGTTTTAGCTTCTTTTGAAAAATATATTAAATAACAAGCCCTATTAAGGTCCACTGAAGAAAAATAAAGAATAATTAGTTTATTTAAGTACTGTTAAAGGAATGAATGAAGGATACTGTCAGATGTTATTCCTTTAAAGCATATTCACTGCTGGTGTTTTTGGAATCCCAGTAATGCTTGCCAAAACCAGTGAGTGTTTTCCATATCTTTACATTGATTTAATATATCACTTCTTGAGAAAACTGTAAAATCTTAGCAGAGGAAGCTCCTCTGGTATGATAGCTGAGACTGGCTGCTCTTCGCTCTCTCCAGCTGCTAAATGGAAATCTCAGAGGACGTTATTTCCCACCATGTTTGTTTTTTAAACTCCTTCTCAGCAGCGTTCGGCGATAACAGCCAGCGGTTCCGTTTGTTGTCAGAGCTTCAGCTGACAATTAGTTATGCAACAGTGGTTTCTGTGGGTCTAGGACTTGATTAGTTCCCTGATTTGCGTCTGGTGGGGGCAAACGGCTCAGATAAGACAAGGCAGAGGCAGTGACTGCCAAATGAAAAACGCTGCTCCTGCTACAGACATTTAGTCTGTTGGTGATTCCCCACAAATCCTCACATACTTCAGAACCAAAGCTGAAGTATTTTAATGTGTCTAAATCATTGTATGTGTTTGAAGAGCAATGATGTCATTAATGATGACTGAATGAAGGGAACAGACAAAGCAGGGGGGAGGCAGAGACAGCCTCTATGCTGCAATGACTGATGTTTACGCTTTTCTTCTTGAAGCAGCTCTTCCTTTGAAGGAACTGAGTCATTCTTCTTGGGTTGTTCTGTGTGGCAGAATTTCAGTCTTGACCCAAACAAAGAAAATTCTAAGAGAAACTAGAGAAACTCCACTTCCTGTGGAAATGAAGTGAATGCTGTAAGTTGAAGCAGTAGTCCAGTGGGTAAATTTGTGGACCCCATGCTTAGTTGATCAAAATCTATGACACAGGGTACAGCAAAACGGAAAAAAAAATATTTAGATTTAGTTTTTTTATTATTATTATTATTTTCATTTGCAGCAAGAAAAACAACAGCTATGTGTTGTTCTGAAAAAATTGAGAAAAAAATATGCTGGTTTTATTTATTTTTTTTCCAAATCAAGTCATTTTAAGACCTGTTTTTTTAAAAACAGGTCACACACTGATGTGGGAGGGAATCCTATTCCTTATCCAGCATTTCTCGTGAGCCAGTCAGTATGGTTGTTATCTTGTCACCTTTTTAATTGGCTTATGCAGAACTAATACAACAGTCATGGTTGATACAAAATTCAGTCTCTTAACCACTTTATTTGGCTGAAAGCTTGTCACATTCAAACTTTATGTAAAAAAAAATATTTTCATAAACATAATCAAATGTTACAAAGAACAGACCTTGGAGAAACAAGAGCTCACAAATCTATGCTTCGGGACAAAAACTGCAGAAGAATTATTGATGTTGTCGAAGCTGAATGGTTGAAATATCAACGTGGAATGTGGGAGGAATGTTTTTTAAAAAATGCACAAAAAACACCACATGAGTAATAAAAGGCATGACGAAAATTGAGAGGAGCACAGTGAGAGATCAAGGATGTTACCAGTTCTTTGTAAAGGTTTGAAGGTTTAAATGAAGCAGAAACAGATTTCACTTGAAGGATAACGAACTGCTGATGGTCTGAACCCTGTGGAAAGCTGAGACATCTGCCTTGACCAGCAGTGGCTTTGCTGGTGTTTGAGATTTGATTTAATCAAAATTATGAATATAAGAATAACATAACATATGAACTGTGCTTAACTTTCTATATAAAACTATCTTGCTGCAAAACAAATTTACATTCATTTCAAGTGAGATTAAATGAAAACAGTACATTTTCCTGCTGTCATGGTAGCAAAAAAAAGTTACTTAAGTTAATAAGTTAAAAACAAACAAACAAATCTAAAAGACTTCTCTAAATTTTGCTATCCTTGTGGCTGAGATTCGATGCATAAGGCAGGGCAGCATTATGGCAACAATCCAGATGACTTTTGTGCCTCATACAGTCTGTCAAAATCCCAGGAACCAAGAACACGGAAAACATTTGTTTGAATATTCATACACAAGTTTGATTGACTGCGTTAAGACCCTCCCCTTGGTCCTGATTGGATGTTTTTGACTGGGAGCGGTGCATTTCTGCAGATGCTAATGGAACCACATGGAGAAGACAGAGGAGCTCAATATTTTCACAGATTATCAACTTCATAATTATTTATATAGATAATTATTTATCTATATTATTTATATAGATAATTTCTGTCAATATAAAGCAGCAGTTTTAACTAATAATATATATATATATATACTACAACGTGATGCAGAAGCAAAATCAAAACATGCTCTCTCAGCGGTTTCATTATTTTAATTACCTGTTGTTGTTTTTTTTTATCATTTTACAATCCCTATCTTTTGTAATGTTACTGCACGATTTTCTTCAGGGTCACTGCAGACCTGCACTGATTCAAAGTGAAGGTGGAAGCTCTGGGTGTCAGGCAGGTGTGAAATGAGATGGAAGAGAGTCCGGAGCCGAGCAGGCCTGGCTCTGATATTTGCATGCACATGTACAGAGGCAGACAAAGGCTTGCATAAAATGTCAAAACCCTATCATTACCTCAACCAGCAGTTAAAGAGTTATGCAGTTATCTGCATGAGAAAACAGGGAGTATGGACAGGTTTACGTAACACCTAAAGAGGCAAAGATCAGATGCAATTACCCACATGATGGAGAGCGGCAGAATCTCATCAGTTTTCTCTTTGAAAGTCACAGCAAGAAAGCAAGACGGAAAATTACGGATTACTCCGTAGCTCCCTGCTTCCATAGAAAATGGTTTTGACTTGAAAAAAATTGTCCCTCTTTTCCAAATAGAATAAGCGATAGATTTAATATCACTCTTATCTTTTAGAAGATTGTGAATATACAGTCCTACGACTGCAGGAGTGTCAGTCACATCAATCACACACATTGATGAATTTCAATATAAATTAATGTGACAGGCTAGCATAAATTATTGTATAATTGTGAAGTGGAACGACAATGATGCATGGCATTCTTAACTTTAGACAGAAAGAAAAGCTCAAATATCTGAAGCAAATATATGTGTTAGGAATAAAATCAGCTCCCCAAAGTCTACTTATCAGTGTAAATCCAATGGCTGAGTCTCTGAAGTGCAAACGCTGCTTAATACTAGAGGGAAGTAAACACTGTCATTTCAAGGGTTTGTGGGACGATGACCTGGTCCTTATCAAGTTGTATGATTATTTAAATGTCAGCACAAACGTACAAACACATCACGCTTTTCAAAAGGTTACTATATACAACGATGAATAGATGAATAAAATAGATCTTTAGAGTTTTTTAAGTCATTTTCTTGTCACAGAAAAAATAAGTTAAAAGTCAGCTCCGCATTTCTTCCACCATTCTTCTCTTTTCTGGATAATACAAAAACTGTTTTTACCACAATATTTTGTTTTGACAACAAACTGAAAACATTTCATTCCTCCCACACTTCACGCATACATATTTATCATGAATAAATGTTTATATTATATTATTTGATTTGATGTTTTCATCCGAGTGGCATATTTTCTAGGTGTTTTAATCATATTTTTAATCTGTACTGGTTGTTTTTGATTTCTTAAATGCACCGGGTCATATAAAGTGTTATCTTTAAACAAACTTGCCATTAATGTTGCAGAACCACCTCTGTACAGCCTGCTGCTGCAGCAGGGAGGACGCATGTAAATGAAGGTAAACAACCGACCACTCAACATCCTGTTCAAGTGCTGTTGAAATCGGAAGAGTAAGAGGTTGAGAGAATCAGAGTAGGAGATGAAAAATGGCAGGAAATCTGACGGAAACGGGAAGATGGACAGACTGGCTGCGTGATGAGAGGCGATGGAAGCTGGCAAGTGATGAAAAACAGACGAGTCTGACAGTAGACTTTCAAAGACTGTGAACGGGGAAGTGCATTTAAATTGGCTAGTATAGAGACCATTTAGTATTGTAGGAGTTAAAAGACCTCAATGACCAATCTGAGACAAAAAAAAAAAAAAAAAGTTGGGAAAATGTGGTTACCATAGAAACCTCCCAGGTTCCTGTAATGCCTTTTTCTGTTCACTGAGAGGTCTGCTGCCCCTCGCTGAGACATCCGGAAAATTATGTCTGAAATTTGTCTCAGCAAAAAGGTTCAAATGCAGTGAAACCATCTCCGTGTACTGTTTGTCAAAATCCCCATTATGGCAGGAGTGTTTGAAGGAAATTTGAACATTTAATGGAATTTAGTACAAAACGTAAAAGGTGGACAGACTGCCTGCAGCTGTACCTCTTACTGCGCTCCCACTCAGTCAAAAAGAGAACAGAAAAGTCAAAATTTAGTCACCATTCCAACTTGTAGTTGAATGAACCAAAGAAGGAGTAGTGGGCTCGACTATACAGTCACAGAAAAATACAGCCTGAAGACAAATTTAACCATGCATGATGAATGAAATCAATTTTAGGTTTTCATAACCCCTGACTCAAACCTATTTGTGCATTTTCTGATGGTCGCTGATATTTACAGCTCAAAAAATGCCATAGTGATATCCAGTTTATTCAACGTTTCACTGATGATGACAAGAAAGTGAATAATAACTGCTTTCGATGAGATTTAAACCATTCTCTTTGCATACTGTATAAGTAACCAATAATTGGCCTCGGTTATATAATCACATCATCTGACAAAAGGGACTGGAGTCAGTGTGAAGCACTGCGCAGGAAAAGTCTGTGGAGGGAGGAAATGTCGACATGCTCAGTTTACCATTAATTATGCAGCAACAATCAGCCGCTTGTAATTACAGTTTTGTGTTCATAAAGGGACCAATATCACTGGTTTTGAGAAATTACATTAGAATTATACTTTATCCATAAACTCACAAAGTAAGCTGCATGTTTCTAAGGGGTAATTAACAGCAATCAAACTGAGGAAATATCTTCAGCTTATTAGATATTATAAAAACAAGAACATGACAAGCAATGACACCAAGTTAAAACAAAGCAGAAAGATTCTTTCTATATAGCACCATAAAATCCAACAAATATCTGTTTTCTGATATAATTTGGCGTTCTAATTTGGGCAGGAGACGTCCAAAGTCAGTATAAGGAGAAATAAATTAAATATTGTTAAAATCTTAGCAACAAAGGCTGAATTTAATCTAAAAGTTAGCTTTTAGTTGAAATTCTCTACTTGTGTGCTTATAGTAGACATAAATCATAAGATTAAAAAGGAAAATCCAAAGCATGGAATACATTTAATTAGTTAATGGCTCAGAAAACAATATGACATTACAAATCATTGTGGAATAATACAGAAGCCATTTCCAACTATACAAACACATCAATTCTGCACCATAATGAGATTAAAAAAAATTAAAAAATAACAAAGAGATTGTTATATTAAAACAACAAAAGCATATTGCTGAGCCAAACTTTCCCCTTTCCCAATGTAACAAACTGAAGCCTAATTAGGTCCTCACTGGGAGCCAAACAGAGTTAGAAACACTACAGTGGCATTAGTGAGCCAGGAAGGGAGAAATGAGGATGAATAATCCTGTCAAACCTTTTCATCCTGCCTTCAATTCCCAGGCAAGAAGGGAGCAGGGAGGGGAAAGTGTTTTCTGAGAATAAAGCCAGGCTCTAATGGACCTTCAAATCAAGTTGTTTTGGCTCAACGTGGCTAAAATCATCTGGATGTAGATGTAGAGCTGCGTGACGCTGATGACACGGTGTTTTGGATGATAGTATGGCCTTCAAATCCAAATAACATTGCAGATGAAACAACTTGCACCATGGGTCAAATATTAAATGTTAATTGACTTTTATAATAAGTGGAAGCTGTTGTTTTATTGTCTAGGGAAGGCAAGTTTATTTGTATAGCACATTTCAAAATTCAATCAAAAAATAAAACAAAAATCTAGCAAAATCTTACGTTGCAGTGGCAAAATAGTGAAAGACTGACTGCAATTTATGTTGTACTAATTGGTATAAATTGAAGGACATGCTAAATAAATAAGTTTTGAGCCTTGGTTTAGTGGCTTAAATGTTTCAGCATTTTTGTATATTTCTGGAAGTTTGTTCCAGAAAATTATCCTCCTTCATTCTGCTTTGTTAAGCAATTTCCCCAGTTTTCTATCCTCCTCCAGGTTTATTAAATCATCTGGAGAAGATGAGGAGAAGGAACATTAATCTCCATAATAATAGCGTTGGTCTCATTATGATGAGAGTCCTGATGAGGACTGCCTGAAATGGATGTGAGGCTGTTAGTCAGAGGTATTTACATGATAATTTATGGTTATTTATTGGTCTGGTTAACATTTTTAATGTAGGAACCACAACAGGAAGCTTCCTGGGCGTGGATAATTAAGTTTACTCCTTTGTATGTAAAATAGGGATGCATGACAATATGTAATACACTTGTTCGTTTGTTTTTTTGCTTTTGTTTTGTTTTTTCTGGCCAATGGAAATTTTCAGAACTGTAGGAATATTAAGAATTTGACTCTACTTGTGCTATGATGCTCTAATAGTAGAGAAATGTTCTAAAAATGCTGACTTTAAACATTTTTAGGCAAAACTACACTTGAGTACACATTCTTATATTAAATATAAGCATTATTTTGGGTGGAGACATGTCACCTCAAGGAAGCCAAGGAGCTGGCGGTGGATTTCCACTGAATCAGATCCAGACCACGTCACTGACACCAGGGAACAACCAGGGACCTGACTCTGACATACTGGACTCTTGCAAGTAGAGTAATAAAATCCCCGCTGTTATTTGCTTATTATTATTATTTATCTTTTTAGTTTATTGTAAATTGTCTGTTGCTGTTTTTTTGGTTACATGTAAGCACATTTCTTTAAATTACCCTGGAGTCCCACATTTACTTTGATCTGAATTTTCTATCTTTAATCCTTGTACATTAGTATTATTTTGTAAATTTGCCCGGTACAGTCTCTTGTTCTTAATATACTGTTTTTATATTTTTTCCTAGGTTGAATTTGCATGTTTCCATTTACTTTGCTGCTGGTACATATAAATTTCCCCATTGTGGGACAATAAAGTATATTTCTATTCTATTCTATTCTATTCTATTCTATTCTATTCTATTCTATTCTATTCTTAGATGTCTCTGCTGTAAAGACTTCTCTTGTAAACCTTACTTTGTGAGCTTCGAGTGACGTCATGGAGCCTGCCATCGCATATTTTCCAGCACTCTGCAGAGCCTCTTGCTCCTGCAGGTCATTTCACCTGGCATCAAGCATCCATGCATATGATACCATATCAGGAACAACACTCCCCTGTTCTAGGTAAACATGACTCACTCTAAACATCTAACAAACTGCAGATCCTCAAACGGCACCATTCTTCATTTGCATACATCAAAGGAATTAAGCAATATATAATTGCAATGAAAGCAGGAGTAATTATCATAACGGGAGCAAAGGATGAAGACCTGTTGTGCTGTAAAAAAAACTCCCCAACTCCACTCAAACACTGAAGACTGCAGGTGATGAACCACATTTAAAAGCTCGATGACACAAACGTCCAAAGGGAAAGGAGGCAAAGCTTCTAGTGAGCTCTGAGCTCCTGTCAAGGTACTGCAGTAATCATAAAAAAATGCGTGAGGCAAGTCTAGTCAAGACCAGAACAGTGAAAAAAAGGTTATTTACTGTAATTTATCAGAACAGAAGAAGGGTGAATCAACAAAGCCTGTCTGACCAGCGAACAGTGCAGGAGACTGTCTGCATGAGATGACAGTCATGTAAGTGGAGCTCAGAGAGTATTGTGGTGTATGAATCAATATTGTGAAGGATTAATAGAAACTTGGTCAAACAACCATGGTTTCATGGTACCGTGGGGAGACCGAGTTGAGTGGAGGACAGGTGAAAGGTGGCAACTGAACCGATAATGGAGATTGATTTTGTATTTTGAATGATAATGGGTTTTTGTTTTTTTTTTCACAAACTGCACCAAGATGCACTTAGAGAGGAAGGCACAATTGACAATTCTTTGGGCAAAGTTCTGGTGCTGGGAAATTTTGGGTTTTGTCATCCATGTTGATATCACTTGTACACGCACAAACTAACTATTGTTGCAGAAAATGTACACCTTTTTGCTAATGATATATTCTCTGTAGGTCATGGCCTAACAGGGAATGACTAACATTCCCCTAAGGGGGAAGTTTTTTGTCCAGGTTTAGTCAACTTGCTAAAAAAAAAAAAATTTTTTCTAAAGCAAACTTTTTCTTCCCCCCCCCAAAAAAAACTTCAGTACTGAGAAGCAAAACAACAAATTTGAGGTGTTGACTTTGCCTCCAAATTCCCCAGATCTCAGTCCAGTCGAGCATCAATAGAAAGTGCTGAGTAAGCATTTGCAGAGAAGACCAGAGTCGCTGCTGGCAACACTTTAATACTGGAAACCACAGCACACCTTCAGGATCCACGCATCAATGAGTCAGGGCTGTTTTTTGGCAGAAAATGGGGGATGATTATACAGCAGATGTGTTTAACGACAATGAAGGCCTCTTTACAAAGTCTGATTCGAGTTTTCACATCAAAAGTTTATCAGCTAAAGAGAAAGGTTGGTGAACTCCATCAGCCTGCTGCAGTGCAGCATTGTCAAGATTTCAAAGAGGGAAAATAGTTTTGATGAGTAAGAAATTTCTCAAAGCAATAATGGCTTGGGCAGGCAGGGAGCGGCTACTTTAAAGATCCATTATGGGAGCAGGAGAAAAAGAGGAGTCTGGGACTTTGTCTCCGCAAGACACTGCAACATTTCTGAAGGAGAAAAATAACCTGAAATACAATTTTTCATTCAAGTGATTTTAATAGAGCATCCTCTGAATTCATCTGTAAACTAAAATTACGCTTGGCAAAATAGAATAATCCTTGATTACATATCATCATCTTTTAATCACCTCAGTTTCATTAAGAATGACCCAGACTTTAATGTTCTCTTGTAAAGCGATGCTGAAACTACATATCAAAGGCGCATAATTTCACAGCAGCAGTTTACTCCACTCTACATTAAGAGGAAACACCAACACCAAACATAGAAGCAGCTTTGACAGTGTGGTGAATTCATACAAACTGATCCAGTAACAGGATATAAATGGTTAGTACTAAGTCAATGGTCGGCTGGATCTTCCTATTTTTGACGTGAAAGTTCATGTCCAATCAGAACGAGGCAGGACATGGGTCACCTGTGAGGTGTGTAATGAGGAAACCTTTCCTCTCTAAGAAAAACACAAAGGTCAGACTAATGTTTGCCAAAGAAAATTTAGACAAAGGCCAGGACTGTCACAATATTGGTCGTCAGACAGATGACTAAAACTGAATTATTTGGTTATTTTATATTAAACAGATGTCATGTTTAACATAAAATAAATGCCGCCTGTTTGGACATGACCTCGCACAAGCTGTGAGGCACCCGTTCTTGGACCAGGAATCTCTCCTCCCAGTATTTATACTGGGAGTTTTTGTAAAGTCAAACGGTTTCTCTTCATGCGGCTCTACTTTCCTTGGTTTTTATGAGCCTGTAGTTGTTTTGTTGGTTTATTTTTCTCCCTGTTTGCCTTCAAATACCAAACAGAATGATGAGGGAATAAAGGAGGTCCAAGGATGGAGCCTTGTGGTATCACAAAATGAGTGACCAAAAGATTCACTTTATTTTTTTTTTAAAGTAACTTACAGACATCCCTTTCCCAAAGATTTTTGATTGCAGCAATATAAAAATATATTTTTAGCTAAAACTATAGAAACAGGCAACATTTTTAATAGAGCTAATAGATTTGGGGGAGATTTTGTTGTTTCTGAATGTTAAAGTTTACAGTATATTTAAATGTCCTTACTCATTGCACTGACCATTATTTGGAATCAATTTGCCCCCTTACAGATGTAAAACCATTCAGTATTTTTCAGTCTTAATGCTGAAAATGAAAATATTTTCAATAAGAGCATTATAGCCTGGAAAAGAGTGGGGGGTAATAATGTTTATTCCTAGGAGAGTAAATTATCCTTTTCTGATCAGAAATCACCAACTGTCTGAGATCAGAGAGCCGAGCAGCTGCCTCAAAATGTGGGGAATTATGTTGCAGAATCCATTAACAAATTATAATAGGGAACACATTTGGGCTCTGTCAATAATATCATCTGCTTGTGTAAGCATATTCAGAATTGTATGCTAGTTAATGGAGTCAGATGTAGGTTTTTTTTTTCCTGTCAAGTCAAGCTGAAATTCACACAGCATTTTCCAGAAGATTTAAAGTTTAAAGGGCGTCGTGCATAAAGCACTGGCACATAGCTGAGTCAATGTTTATGGCATCTTTGCCTGCTGATCAGCAGAGTGTTTTTTAATGGCAGAAATGGTGCAGAAAAAGCAAATGAATGTGTTTCTAATCGCGTTAAAACAGATGGTGGAAACTCATGCAGGGCAGCCTGGAAACCTGTCCTTCTTTTTTCTGTTTTCAACAAAATTATATATATATATAACAAGTGTTACATAATTACCATCCACAGGTTGGATTACTCCATAGTTAGTAATCTGCTAACTATGGAGTAATCCAATAACAGGATTATTGTTCACTATTCTATTCTATTCTATGGAGCACAGTTAGCAGATTACTGAAGCTGAAAAGGAAGATGCTTTCTCTATGCTCTTTTTGAAAATGTGACTGAATTTCACCAGCACTTCTATTTGCTTTTTTCTGGTCTTGAATGAGACAGGAATTTTATCATTTGTAGCACTGTGGTAAAAGATCAATGTATTTTTTGAGTAGAGTGTCTGCAGCAGGCTGTTTAAAGTTCCTGGGAACTATCGCCACCTGCTGTTCTTTCCTGGGAGAAGAGCAACAAAAAATATATATACTCATATAGTAGAAAAGGTTGGTGAGGCTGAAAAATATCCAGGTATCACAACTTTGAGAAACCTGAAGAAGATGAGCAAATCAGTGGCAACTTCCCAAAGCAGAGTCCAATTAATTCAGATGAATGAATTGTTTGGCCATCATGCTTTATTTTGCTTTAAGTATTTATTTAGTTACATTTACCGGAGTAACGTTTTGGAGAAGAAAAAAAAAAAAAAACTTACTTCTAGGCCTCCATTACGTTTCTTGTGAAATCTAACGACTCTGTTACATGAGCAAACAATACTATAAAGGCAAATATATTGATCAAGGGTTAAATGTTGCCAAAAAAGATGAACTTGACATGCAGTTTGTACACATCAAACACAGCAATGGCAAATTACAATCTTTTTTTTTTCTTAAATGATACTTCAGAGAGTTTTTATTTATGTGGTTTTATTGGAAGATATATGTATATACAAAATAAACGGCTATTATATTGCATGACATGTTAAAGAGATTAACATGTCCTGTTAATTAGGTATTATTCATTTACAACCATGTGGATTTTATGATTAAGCTGTAGTCCAATCCACTGTATTCCAACTTTATTTATCCATGGTCATAAATCTAAAAAATCTCAAGTAAAAATTGAAAGAACGTTTTTGTTGAAATCATCATCTACAGTGGTTCGCTAACTTTGTCTTGTCCAGTTATGGAGAAGAAGCAAAACAGGGTCTCTGAAAAATATAACTTCGCCTTTGAAGGCATCAGCAGAACTGAAATTTAAAAGCAAACAGAAACAATTTAGAACATGTTTCAGTTTTTTAAGTAGAAAAGTTTGCGAAACAGATTAAAGGCCTACCTTCCAGCGGTTGCCACACTCATTGCAGAGGACAAATGTGGTCATCGGCTCATCAGCGCTGCGGGTCTGCACCTGAAAGGAGGAGAGCTACAATGAGTGAAGGTAATTTATATTGAAAGTAATAAGTTATCACCTAAAATAAAGTGGAACGAAAAGTTAGAAAAGAATCTGGAGAGGAACAAAGTGAACAGATGCATAAATACAGATGAGGGGTGATGACAAAATCCTGTATTTTTAAACGAAGGTTCTGAAAACGTGCCCCTAGCTGAATTTAAATAATTCTGCCAACATACAAGGAAGTCTTTTACTTCCTCCACAACAAAGTAAAAGACACCTCCCAAGTTATTCCAAATGCTTGATTATGGATCATGTTGTTATGAGTGTCATAGTCGGTTATTAGCCTTTTCTCACATGGTCAGGTAGGTGTGGGTAGTTTTTTTTCTCCCCTAAATATGGAAAATCATAATTTCAAGACTTCATTTGGATTAAATCAGGTTTTCTTTGTCTGATCCCAACATTTGTTTGATGATGTGAAACATTTAGTTGTAACACCAAAGAGAAAACCAAAGCTCGCTTCCTCTTTTAATGGAAGCATGGAAGAGGAAGCGACACAGACTCGTTGTGACGGCCGGTTAAAGTTGTAAGAGCAGCCCTGTTTACCTGGTTGTAGGTGCAGTTCTTCTTCTTGCATTTGCCGCACTGCAGCAGGTCTGTGGTGGTCCCACCGGTTTTGGCCATCTGGTGCTCCCTGATGGCCTCCTGGGTTAGGACGTTCCTCAGCTGTTTCAGCTCATCACTGGCCATTTCCTGGACACGACACAGCGAGCAGGAGAACATGTGGCCTACAGTGAGGACGAAAACTAAAGAGGGGAATATTGGGAGGTGGTCACTGCGTAACGGTGAACTACCTCAGCAGACATGCTGGCGATGCGGCTCAACTCGATGCTGCCGGCCAGGACGTTTCTGCGAAGTCCCGGGTTCTTGGGGTCCTTCAGGTTGCTGATGCGGCTCCGGACTCGGTTCTTGTACTTCATATCTGTGGCCCTGATCTCTTGGTAGATATGTGAACTCCCGCAGTCAAGTCCAAACAGTAAAATCAAAATTTTTGTCAACTACCAATTAGTAAAATAAGATCCAGCTGTGAAGTGATGTAAGCAAAGGATATGATCCTCAATCTCTGCTGCCATGCCGTCACAGTTTGCTCCAAAGTCTTTGTAGTCGTCTGTGAAACGCAGAGCGAATTAGTCAGTTCAGTGATCACCTCTGCAGTCTCAGTAGTCTACAGAGAGGATTTAGCCTCACTGTCTGTCCGCAGGGCAGCTGCCAGCATCTCAATGCACTTGTCTCTAACGGAGTCTCCAGTAGCCAGGTGAGGGGACAGAGGACCCCCAGGAGAGCTGAAGCTGGGTGACAGCGGACTGGTCGGGGTGGTGGGAGTTCTGGGTGCTTCGGTTTTACCCTTCCTGTTGGGTAAAATAAAAAGAAAAAGGGATGCTTTAGAAATAAAAAGCTCTGGAAAAAGTGTGACGATTACTCTGCCGATTTAATGATGTTTTTCGAAACAAAGGATATTTTATAAAATTAAATCACTCACTTTTTTTCATTAAAAAAAAAAGTCACACATGGCCGGCGTCATTTATAACAGTTTTAATCCCAACAGCTAAATACCTTTCCAGGCTGTCAGTAGACGGTTTCCTCTGTGGTTGTCCAAGAGTCTTCGAGCCTAAAGACTCTCTCCTGAGAAACACAGTCAGGGTAATTTGCATCATTATACAAATGTTTTGAATCCCTGTAAGATCTAAACTTTACTGTGCTCTATTAAAGTGGCATTTGATTGATGCTTCTTTATCCTTTTATCTATCTGAATATTACAGGACATCATGCAGTATATGATACTGGGGGCTATAAGCATGCCAGATTTAAGCCTCTTTGTGAGACTTAAGTCTTTATGAAATGGATGGAAAATCTTAAACACAACTCCAGACTTTTGCCACCCTTCATTTGATCACCTAATCAATTAGAACGAGACATTGGAGTACCTACGGAGTCCATCCGAATCCATTGTTTCAATGTATTTTGTTTATATTAGATTTGAATGCGTTTCGTACCTGATGGATTTGGAGTCAGTGGAATGGCCTTTTGCAGGTTGGCTTGGCTTCAGTTCACTGGAATCCTTCCTGCCACAAAACACTGATAATTAGACACACCTTTCTGTGAAAAAGTGCACATTTGATTCTGCACACACTCCTGCACACCTGTGTTTTTCTTTTTTGACCTCGATGGTGGGCTTTTTGGTAGAGGGTGGTTTAGAGTCAGGAGAATCTTTCCTGACAAGGAAATGTGAGATTTTGTACTAATATCAGTCATAGAGTTAAGTTGCTAATAATAATAATAAGCATGTCAAAGTAGGAACTCCCGACATTCACGTTGACATGCACAGTTAATGAGTTTCCAACCTTTCTCTCTTGGTGTCATCTGACAGTTTCTTAGATGCTTTGCCATCATCTGAATCTTTCCTGTTAAATTAAAATAGCTGTAAAAAAAAATTCGCCTCAACTAAAGATACCTGCAGATAAAATAATTCTGGAAATGGCTTTCAATTTATTACAAGAAACAAGCAATAAAATCTGAAATCACAGGTCAGATCAGACTAATATTGTCACAAATACACGTCGGGGTGGAGAGCGGAAAGCAGACCTGTCTTTCTTTACGCAATCTGCAGACTTTTTCTGCGGCAGAGGCTTGGAGTCTGAGGATGGCTTCCTGCTGCTGCAAACAACACAAGGATTCAACTCACAAAGAGGGAAACTCTGTGTTGAATTGTACTGTATCTTCCTTGATTGATTCACTCTGGTACTTCAAGGCAATAACAGTGTGCGCTCATCTGGTCCAGACCTCTCTCTGTCCTTGCCCCCATCCACAGAGGGGCGCTTCGGAGGAGCAGCGGGGGGGTGGAGATGGAGTGGGAGCGGAGGGAGGGGCGCGTTGGGATCAGGAGGCTCTTTTCTACACGAGACAAACACTTTTCAGCCACTTCGGAACGAGGATGATGTGATGAATTTCTACATCGCTTGTACCCCTTGAATGTTTTCACAATTTTGCCACATTATAACCCCAGTATTGGGGTTGCATGACGCTGTGTTGGTCTCCGTAGTGCAGATGGACGCATTAGAGTTCACATTTTCACGCTTTTAGTAAGCTCACTTTGCTAAATATGTCTGGTCTGAATGCCTGTCAACACATGTCAAAAAATTTATTGTTAATAAATCATTGCATTTTGCAAAATTGGAAAATTAAAAACCTTATAACTAAACCGCAAGTCAGAGTTTTAATATTGATTATAAACTGTGTTAAACCTTGAGTGTAAATCTGTCTTCTACTCAATTTAATGGCTTAGAAAAATAGCAGAAGGAAAACAGACCAATCATGACTTCTGGTGTCTGAAGTGATAGGCTGTAGTTTGGATCTTCAGAGAGGTCTCCCTCAGGCTACAGGATATGGATAAAAATAATTGAACCACATTGTTTTTGTGAAGCAGCTGTCCGATTAACAGACCTCTGATTGGTTGTGTCATCCCTCATAACGACGCCATCCGAGAAAGCAGAGACCCATGAGGAGCTATTTTGGGATACACAGAAAGAACCAGAGTCCATCGAGACAAGACTTGCCCTGCCTGGTTAGAGAAGGCTTGTAAAACTTGGCTATGGTAACTGTTTTCCTTACAGCAAATTTGCCCATTTTTCCTCCTAACAACTGATTCTGGCATTGATAGCTTCAAATAGTGCCAAGATTTTCTATTCATCTCCCTTTTTTTTCTCTTTTTTTCTCCGATTACTGTAGTCATTGTGATCAAAATGAATCCATAAAACATATTTAGGCTTGATGTCTTTCACGCACAATCGCTAAAATAAAATTAGGTTTGTGGTTGTAACAAAATGTGAAAAAGTTCAAGGCGGTGACGTAGCAAATATCACACACAGGCAGGCATGCAGAGCCTAACCTCGGTGGAGGAGGATGGAGGTGGAAAGGAAGAGGAGCTATCGGAGCATTTGGGTCCGGTGGAACTTTCCTGATGTGAAAATGAGTTTTGGTTTATTTCATTTTTGCACAGTGAAACAAATATTTCAAAACATGCGTCACAGCATGCCTGACCTCTCTTTCTTGACTTCCGCTGCAGGTCGCTTTGGCGGCGGAGAGGCCGGTTGAGAGTGAGGGTGTCGAGAGGAAGACTCTTTACCGTCCTTCCTGATCACACATCACAACAGCACAGATGTGAGCCGTATCACAACAGGCGTAGCAGCATGCTGTTCTGTTCGGGCATGTAAACACACACCTCGGCATGCACCATGCACAGCAGCCCTCCAGGTATAAAACTGTGAGGGCTGGAGTCGGGACATGTGATGAGCTGGGAGCCTGTTGAGTCATGCGGCTAGCAGCGTCAGCATGTTAGCACGCAATCAGCTCAGACAGGGGTCCTGACCTGTCTTTTTTCGAGTCCAGAGATGGACGTTTGATGGGTAGAAGAGGCCGAGTGGGTCGAGGGGGGGAGGGGAAGCGGGTGGGATACAGTACGCTGCTGTCCAGCACTCCTCTCCTGAAATTAATAGTTCAGTCTGAAGTTTTGTGAATCCTTTGTGAGCTGTAAACGTCAGTATTTGGGCCAACGGCTCCTCACCTTTCAAAGATTAGCTTATGAGCTTCAGCGGGCTTCCCTCTCTGAGTTGTGCCGGCAGGCCACTCGTGTCTGCCTTCCGCTCTGCTTTTATCCTGCTTCCCATCATCTGCGTATTTCTTAGGCTCCTCGGGAGGTTTCTCTTTCTTTAGTAGCTCAGCGTTTCTCATCTTCTTCAAATCCTCCAGCGATCTGTGCTTGATTGGGTCCGACTTGTGTTTTCCACTCTGCAGGTCGGGTGCGTGCCTCTGTTTCTTATTATCCGTTTCCGGTTTGGGATTCTCTGCAGGGGTTTGTTTCTCTACTCTGATTTCTTGAAGGTGTTTCTCACTTTGGTGCCCTTCGAGGTGTTCTCCATCCATCCCTGGATCGTCCACATGTCTCTTTTTGTTTACGTGGTTATCGTTCTGTTTTTCGTTCCTGTTTTTGTCAGAATCTGATTCAGGTTTCAGTTTGGCCTCCAACCTCCTGTGACTAAAAGAAACACATATTTTACCTCTTGTGAAGAGGTAAAGGTTTTTTCCTCCACTTTGGAGTATTTCATACTCAGGAAAGGCTGCTGTGCTCTGATATAGTTGCTTTGCAAAAGTATTGTCATGTTAAAGCTAGAATTTTATGTGACAGACTAAAACATAATACATAACTGCGAAAATGAAGAACAACAGACATGACTTTTTGCAAATAAAAATCTAAAAATAAAATAAAAATCTAAAAAATAAATTTATATTGACTCCTCTTTAGTTTGGTACCTCTAAATAAAATCCGGCACAACCAATTGCTTTTGGAAGTCTCCTCATTTTTTTCCTGTGAGTAATTTTAAAAAGAAAATTGTTTCTCAAAGTATTCACTCAGTGGGGCTAAATGTGCTAATGTTGGTCTCAGATATAAAATCACAAATAGAAGTTAACATAATGAATAACTCTTTGAAATGCACTTTAAATAGAGAAATTGTTGCATTTGTTGCATAAAGTTGTTTCCCTGCAGGTGATCATTTCTAGAGTAGCTTAAATACCTTCAGTAATCTTAAAGCCCTGCCACAAGGCTGGGAACTAAAACATGTGAGGCTTTTCAGGTCTCACTTTGTCCTTGTGATTTGGAGTTTTTCTTTCGAGTGGGCCTCTTATCTGTGGAGCCCAAGGTTTTCATGGTTGGTTTCACAGCTGTGGAGCTGTTCCAGGTTTCGGCAGCTTTCAAAACACCCGAGGGAATAAGGAACGAAGGGTGGAGTGGAGGAGTGTGAAAAATGTGTCTTGAGGGAACATTTTTAACTAAATATAACTGAGATAAATGTTGTGTCAAATTGCCTCCCGTATTATACTTGAGTGCACACCCGGATAAACTTTAGACAGGAAATTGGTATTTGTAGACATTCAATCCGAGAATGTTACAAATTGGCCCGACCACAACAGGCAATTGATAAATTGGAGCAACAATTTCTGAAGAAAAAGTGACTTGTATCCTATTCTTGTTGTTGAGAATAGTCAATAGGAAACAAACCCAAAAATGTTGGAAATAATATTTTCTTTCTTTTAATGAGGCAACAATTTGAGATCCTTTTCACTTTTCTGATCCAGCACAAATTACAGAACCACTTTCTACAAAAATCAAATTTATTTATTTTTGTCCTTTTCAGTAGAATAATGTTTAGTTTATCTCTTGCAAACATAAAAACAGAAAGAAATATACAACTACACTAATGTTTGAGTTTTTAACTAATAACTGAATTTTTGTGACCTGCAACACAGTCAACTTTACAGTTCCGGGAAAATTTTGAACTTCCTGATATTGAGGACAAATGAGAAATGAAAAGTAAATGAATTGTTCAACTTTAGACTGAATAAAAGACTCTTCAAAACTCACCTGTTCAGACCAGCATGGCACACGCCACCTTTTCAAGCATCACACAAACACTAACTTGTATTTTATGTTTTTCTCCTTGTATCATGTTCTACCTTTGTTCACAATGTGTTGTTTTAATGAAAAGTTACTTTTAAATATGTATTTGTATTGACTTATATGTCAATACAAACATGAATAAATATTCAGTTTATTCAACAGTTGTTCTGCTTCTCAGTGGAATAAGTATCTATTACCACTAGATGGCGCATTGCTGCCCACCAATGAAGTTACAATCGGATCATTTTACCTGTGCAGATTGTGAATGAAGTGTTTGCTTTTGTTTTCGTGGACTGTTATTATATTTAGCTATAAACAAAAATTGATGACTGTCTCTATAGCTGCGTTCTTTTTACTCCACCAGAGAAAATAATTTGCCCATCTTGGGTTTGATAAAAACAGAACCTTCTATCATAATATACATCCAGTCCATTTGTTGTATTGTCAGTATATGCAGCTTGTGTTCCCAAATGTCATCAGACTGACCTGCTCTGTGGCTCTGAGGAGGAACTGTTTGTAGCTGCTGCAGGTTTCCTGGCGTCCAAACCGTTCTTCAGTTCATCAACTTTCTCAGAGTGAGAATTTCCAGAGTCTGGCAGAGTTAGAGGGAGACAGAAAGGAAGAAAATTCAGCCTGAGAATGCAGGCGAATATCAGAAAAAGGTAATATCTTCATAACTTAAATAATATACTGATTCATTAAACATGGAGCAATAAACGTCATTGATTTACTTCTGTTCGTTTTAAATATTATGGCTCACAGCAAATAAAACCCAAAATTTAATAAAGAAAATAAAATTAGAATCTTGTATAAGACAAATACAAACAAAATAAAATCTTAATACAGAAATGTTATGTAACAGCATTCACAATCATGGGGATGACAGCTGACTTGACAGATGTCCAGCAGGCAGTCCCACAGAGAGGGGAAGCCGCACGGTGTTATTGGGGACTACCTGATCCCAGAATGCTGAACACAGGCACATTATGTAGAAGCAGAGTAGAAGAAAAAGTGTGGCACCAAAAGAAAAAAAAAGGAGCAAAAGCAACAGGGATAACCACAGAGGTTTGAGAAGGAAAGTCCACTCAAGAGTTTTGAGAAGATTCACAGGGAATGAGGGCCGGAGTAAAACTTCAAGAGCCACCCAGGACAGACATCTCCAGAACACGGCCTACAGCTACTGCAGTGTCAAAAGGGTTAAAGTGTCTTACCTGGGGTCTGGACACAACAAACTAGTCTGCTGAGTTGTAATCCAAAGTCTGGTTTTCAGGTAAAAGTGATCAAGTATCGGCAGAGGCTGCAGCAACCTGGGCTTCTAGAAACCTCAGGCTGATCGCCTCCATGCCAAGCTGCACTGATGCACTTATTCATACAATAGGAGTTCCTACCAAGTATTTATGATTCATAACATAACCAGTAGGTTTATATTTCTGTTTTAAAAGTTCTTTTTATTGACCTTGTATAATATTCTGATTTAATATTTTGACTTTCTGCTAAACTTCTGCTGTATCCACTAAATTAGTGTAATGCTTTGTAATAGATGAGTTTCCTTTGCTGAAGTATTAGTAACTTATCTGTAATACTGTAATTTATCAAACTGCACCTGCATATTAAGGATTTAGTTAGTCCAGAAACTGCGTGTCCGGTTAGATATTCTCACCCAGAAGTCTCTTCCATTCTTTAATGAGGACTTTGGCCAAAGAGATGACTTCTTCGTCCCTGCAGTGCTTCCTGATGTTGTTCACAGACATGCCAATTCTTGTTTCCTACAACAACAACGAAAAAAAAAAAAAAAGAAAAAAAGTATTTTGCACTTCCTTAAGCCTCCATGTTGTTGCCAGACTTTTGGGTGAATAGAAGTCATAGTTTACCTGGAGAAGCTTCAGTGTCATATTGAAGCTTTTCAACTCCTTCAGCAGGTCGATGGCTCCCTCCTGCATTCACAGAAGACATTACAGTAGCTTTAACACTGCGATACTCATTGAATGCACTGCAAACATGCAATGGCAGAGTAAACAGAGATCTGCCTACACTCAACAGGGCGCCATTTAAAGAGATTTTTGCTTGGTGGGTAAAAACACTTTCACTTCTGTACTGTCTTCGCAAACAAAGTGAGAAAATGCATAAAGCTCGTGTAGTTAACTTAACAATAGAGGGTGAGTCAGCCGCGCTGAGACACGCTAAAAGTTTCTGCAGGACTGTAGGAGCGCCAAGAAACTTTATCTTTTTTTGCAGAAGCAGACACAACGGGGCTACTGTAAATCAACAGGCCGCGCTGTTTACTTTCTGTTGCACGAATGTTTTCAGGCCGAAATGAGACGATCGGGGAACTATATGTGGTTAAAAAAAAATAAATTAAAAGTGTCAAGTCAAACTATCCAAGCTTCAGTCGTGTAGCTACACACCGAGGGGGCTGCAAAAAAAACAAACAAAAAAAAACAGATGCAAGCCTGCAAACACCTGTCGATCGTTTGTTACAGAACATACAAGCTCTTGTTCCACTCATGCAGACTCCCATCGAGTCAGACTAAAACCAAACTCCTCTTCAGAGTAAACTTTAGTTTTATGCGGGACTCTTTTCTGGGCCTTCCCCTGCAGCACGAGGTGACAAAGCGCCACCGGGTGTCAAAATACAGCCTCACCGTGTTATTTCTAGACACCATCTTGTCTAGCTTTTTGGCGATCCGGATCAGGTCCTCCTCTCGAGTCATCGCTGCATTTATAGTCTCCCACGAACTAATGCCGATTCCAGAATCAATCGACGCCCAAAAGAAGCGACAAAGTTTGGATCTGCTGCGGTCCGGACTTTACGCACGGTGCGCTCCATTCAATCCAGAGGCGTGTCCTCCTGCTGAAGGTCCCAGCTGACCAGCGCCACAACAAGCAGCCTAAATATAGAGGCTGGAGTAGGGAGGCGCAGAGAAGCAACAGCGATACAAGCCTCAAGGTGATTCCTTCACAGCAAGCTGAGAAAGTTGTGCTTGACACCCTAAAAGTTGCGCCTTTAAAACAGGAAATTAAAGGCTTCAGCTACTTTGTTTTAAAAGTCTCTGGGTATGAAATGAAATGTTTCGTGCTCTTTTGAGTTTTGCTGCAGGGTCCCATGCTCTTACAAGGTCAGTGTGTAATGATTAATCTTTGCAGACTGACGGCCGTCCTGGTTGCAGTCCGCTTCGAAATTATTTGCACATCCGCGCCAAAAGCAGCTGCTGTGCGAAAGGGCAGTCTGACTCAGAAACATAAAGCTGTGTGTCTCACATGGACCACTTCAGGGATCATTTTTGTTTTGTTTTGTTTTGTTTATGTCTTATCTTGAAGAAAAATCATTTCTTGTCTTTAGAGAGATAGGACAAAAGAGGGCTAAAAATAAATGTAGTAATTACAAGTAACACGTAAAATGCAGTAAAGTAAAATAAAATAAACATGTCGTCGTTACTTAGCCACCAGAGGGAGCTCTAGACTACGGAGTCATTTTCAGATGTAGACTCAACTTTTCCATAACTGCTTCAACCTGTAGAGGGCAGTGTGGACAGCTGTTCTTAAGACGCATGTATTTATATATCTCTACCTTGTTGAGTTCAGTAAGTTCTGGGTTGATATATTTACTCTTTTCTGGTTGCTCAAATACCAGAGCCACTCATATTTATATATATTTTTAACAGATGAGCTTTCCATCTGCTGATAGTTGAGTTGAATGTGAATCATACTGTTTTCACATGTTGTAGAGTGCATGCAAGGCAAAATGATAGACGTCTGAAACATATTGCCTCAGTTAGTCAGCTGTGAAACCTGTGGGTCTTGCAATGTTTGTAGGGGAAATAGTGAAACAGCAATAAACCTGCTTGGTCATTATGTGCAAAATGGACAGATTGGCAAGGATTACATGCAGATTTGTCTCGGAGGTGATGGGTTTTGAACATTTCTGTTTGGCTTTACAGCTTGTAATAACAGCAAATGAGACATGAATCATGCCACAATTGTTCGTCTGATTTGCCCCAGAAAGCTCTGTGAGTAAGAAACATTGGTTTAATGAAAACCACACAGCTCTAGCTGCTGTACGGCCTCTGTCACAGACGTCTAACCACCGTTACCGGCGCTGTCATACACTAATCAGTTTGGATTAAGGAAATAATGGCTTCAAAGCACATTAAATATATCTTTCTGCAACTTTAGATGACAATGTAACTATTCAGACTGCTGCTTGAGCAGAAATGTTACCTAGAAAGATTATCGTGAGAGCATTTGAGCAAAAGTCTCAAGGCCAATAAAACCCTTTCCAAGCTCCAGTAGTTCTGAGTTTCAGATCGAACTCTCATCATCTCAAACTACTCGTCTCACTTTAGATGCTCTACTACTTTTGATTTGAGATCAAGATGCTTCAATCTCAAGGTTTCACACAGTCTTATGTTGCCAAGCTGTTCACGATGAAATGTTGATTTGTTGGTTGTTGATTCAATGGAAACAATAATTATCGTCCTGTTACAAGGTTCTATGCTTTTCCTCAGGATTGAACAAAACCTGAAATCCAATTTTTAAGACAGAAACTGGCATATAAATGACCATTAAAGACTCGATGACTCATCGGGCAAAGTTCTGTTCTTTTTTTGTTGTTGTTGTTGCTGTTTTAAACAATCAGATCCAGCAAATCTGCTCTTGATTCCAAACTTTTTCTATTTATGACTCATCCCACAGTTACACAGATGTTTTGATCTCATTGACGGACCATTAAAAATCAGCTCTGATTTTCGCAGACGTCGATCCTATTTAAATCAGGCTCCAATATTAAATCAGGAATCAAACAATTTTTTGTCAATTGGGGAGATCGGAGATCCAAATAATCATATAAATGGATGTGTTTAAATAAATCATTGAAAACGCCGTAAACAATAGATACTCAGGATTCTGTGTAAACTGAACAATAAACTAAAGAGACTTAGACACATGAACTTTTTGTCTCACTGCCTGAAGTTAAATCAGACCAAATTTATTTTGTTTTAGGTCAGTTAGGATCACAGAACTGGTCTGAATTAACTCCAGTCAGTCAGAAAAAAGGCACATGTGATTTTGTGGTTTCATCTGTGAGTTAAAGAAAACGAGACTTAACAAAGCACAATCTGGAAATTTTAACTTGGTGCTGGATGGTGATCAAAAAATGTGTTCTTAATAACCACTCAAGCACCTTTCTGCTCAAAGTTACTGTTAATCCTGCTGGGGGAAATAAAGCAAATATGTTGAGAATGTGAAAGTGCTTTGCTCAGGGTGAGTTGGTACATCTGAAAACAATGTGGTCATATTTTATAGCTTGCTGACTGTTTTCACTCAAAATTTCTTACAGATATAAAACTTTATCCACCCAAACCTGAGTCCTAGATTTGATATGCAAGATGTGAATAATTCTGGTTCTATATCAAAACTTACGGTAGAAAAGATTTTGATCTACTCTTCTTTAAAAAAAATAAGAGGCTGTTAACTCTTCAGACTAAATCCTAGTAGTTAGCAGTTTTTCTAGCTCAGTCCATTTATCCGAGCACAAACTGTGGCACCTTTGTCTGCAGCACAGGGATTTGAAGATAACTGTGTTAATGACCGCAGGTGAAAGTACAGACAAAGAGCTTGTCTTGAGCAAAGCGTATTATCTCTTTACACTGCTCTTACACAACAGGCTGAGCGCCATCCACCCCACTCCATCCCCTCTACCTCTTCCTCCCCCCTGTCTGGAAGGCAGACTCGGTGCCGGCCAGCTCGGGAAGTGGGGCGGATCACTGTGAGGTAAGAGGGGAAGCAGGTTAAGAGGAGGAACCAGCGATCAAGATCAACCTGCGACATCCTATAACTTCATCAAAAGCTGTGCTCCTGCAGTGACCTCTGACCTGGTCCCAGATTACAGACTGTCCGAGCTTTTCATTATTAAAAAAACAGACTTAGCCGTTCTATCATTTGTTGGTTATATTTCCACTTTCCAATTGAAACTGTTGATCAATGTTGGAAATATTTTGCCTCAGGATTTGTAAGGTTGGGTTTGGAACTCATTCTACAATACTTGTACTTTAACTTTTGTGTTCAACGTTGAATTGCATATGAACCTAAATCACTTTCATCATCATTAAAATCAATGTTGCACGTGTTATATATGCTAAGCAAAGAAGCTGACAATTTATACCGCTTTAGAAAAGCATTTCCTGGTTTTCTGTGCCCGTGGGTACATGTAGAAAGTGGGGGTCCTCCAAGGACATGCACAATGTGGTGAGCTTGTAGACGACAGAGTTACAAAGCTGCCAGCCAGGTGCAGCTTAGAGCATAAAATAGCTGAACTATTGCTGCCCGTTTCTTGTTTATGTCTGTCTTTTGGATAACAAAAGGGATTATTCGCCGCTGCAAATCCACATGCAGCATGTAATCCCGTAGGTAAGCAGTGGTTTGATTTGTGACTTGCCCCACAACAATCCGTCCCTAAGTGGATGTACAAGCAGCTCTTGCAGCTACAATAACTTTTCAGATTAATTTATGCAAATGGTGGTTTTGTTTGCAGTATCCATTAGGTAGAAGCTCATAAAATGATGATTAAAATCTTAATCGCTCTGCAATTTTAAGTAATTGAACATTTTTAAAAATCCTTGACTTTGCGTCATTTTTCATTTCATTTCAAGCTTCCGTCATCCTTAGTGTTTTTCATAGAGTTGGTATGTTTACAATCAAACCTCCTTTGGGGCTCCACTGAGCGAGATAGAGAACAGGCACAAGGGGAGAAGCTTATTTCAAATGCAAATATCTCATGACATCACTGTAGTTGTCCTCACTGCCTTGGTGAGCAACTCAATAAAAAAACACAAAATGACTGCATTACCACTTTTTAAAAAAATCTCTAACACGATAAAGGTTTGAAATTATTCCCATCACTACAAACATTTCAGCTTTGTGTGAAAGTTCAGACTCCAGAGTACAAAAACATAGCCGTAAAGAAACCGCAACATCGTGATTTAACCATTTTCCAGACTGATTTAGGCAGTCCAGATGAGTCATGCAGTCATTGTTCAGCTCAGACACAATCCAACTATTTTTATGCTTTTTTTTCTTCAACTGGCAGTTAGCTGCTGGCTTGGGAAAAGAAAGTGTCAAAGTCTGTCAAAATCCAATGAAAATTTTAGCGCAACACATTAATCAATAGCTTGTAGATCAATTTTTTGGAAAAGTAACTTGAAGTAGTAATTTTCTGCCTGGTTTGACCCAGTTTAGATGCTCTCACATTTGTTCTATAGAGGGGTCATGTTCAACTTAAGGACTCCAAGCTGCACAGGTCAAATGAGTCCATATCATAACCCCTCCACCACCATGCTTGGCGATTGAGTGATGCATCTGTGTTGACATACTGTGTTTGACTGTCTCCAAACATTGTGACTTACAAACACCCTTACTTGGTCACATCGGTTCAAAGCGTATTGTTCCAGGTGATTTGTGACTCGGGTTGGCAAACATCTGAACTGCTGCCATGTTTTTTTTCGCAAAGGCTTTCCACCTTTGTCATTTATTCTGTCTTTTTTCTATTTGTACTGAAATGAACTTCAAAATTTAGCATGCTAACTGAGGTTTGAAGACGCTGAAATTATTATTATTATTATTATTTGTTTGTTCAGCTTGCCTGAGATTAGTCTCCAAAATTGTAAAGTCCACGTCTTCTAACATTACTTAGAATGTATAAATCTCTCTGTGCCAACACAAAAATAAAGGTCCAGTAGACTTTTTTTTTTTTTAGAAAAACAAAAGATTAAAAACGAACATCTCCACTTATTTAAGCCCATTAACACAGATTACAGTGAAGCTGTTGTTGGGATAAGTCTTAACAGAACCAAAAATAAGACACCAGTCAACAGGTAAAGTGAAACTGTATTTACCACAGGCTAAATGGGGAGGAAGTAGTGGCTGGAGCAGAGGCCAGGAGGAGGTAAGTATCCATGTAAGAGAGCTGGCTGAAGGAGCTGGCTAGAAAACAGGCTGGTTTACCTCAGACAAAGAGAGCAGTATTCATCTTGAATTAGCAAGAAACCTAACTGTAAGGCGTGCAAACAGGTTTCACCGACAGATTATTGCACATAAGCACACCGCAAAAATCATAAAAGTACATGCTGAAATCTCCATTGCTGCTGGGACCTTAAAGGTGCAACAAAAGTAGACTGGATTTTGCATGCAGTGTTTACTGATGACTGATTTTAAATGTTGAGAATCAAACTTTTGGATTTTTTGCCCCTTTCTTAAAAGACATGGCTTTCCTTTCCAGAGTCCCGTCATTTTTAGGGTTGACATTTCTGGTTGTGTCCCAGTTGCACACTGTTGACTGTGTTTTTTAGCTGACATGCAAGAGTAATATATTGCTTGCTAGTGTTATCTGTGCCTTTATGGAGCCATATAATTTACTTTTAGTCATAATTTTATTTGCTTTCCCTATCGGTTGTACATTACCTTGTTACGTTTTACCCCGGTATTTAATATTTGCTTTGAAAATGTAACATTTCATTTAAATGCGTGTTATTAAAGGTTAGTGTGTCTGATTTTCTTATTTGTGAGCTTGTTTTATTCTTAGTAGGAGGATTCATTTGGGTGAAGGGTCTGTTTTTATTCTGCAAAGCACTTTGTAGAAACAGAGCTTGATTACATATGACCCAATGCAACCACTGGACTAAGACTGAATGAAATAGTAGACAGTGTCAAAAAAGTAAAACACAAAACAGACCTTCATAAAACCAAAACACAGAACAGATTACAGAAACTGCAGAGACCCATATTCCTGTCGTCTTTTTACTTGTTCTCTTCAGTGCGTCTCACTTCGCCTTCATTTGTGCCTCTCAGGCTTTTCTTAGTTGCATAACTACACCTGTGTGTTCCCACATGCTGCTGCACCGAGCAACTCTAAGCCCCTGCTGCTGCTGCTGGCTCTGAAAGCCTAGCATTAGCCTCCTGCATCCGACCACACCGCTTCCAATCGGGCCATGTGTTTGCAGCTACAGTGGGGTCTTATAGGTGTGCTCTGTCGGTCGAGTGGGGAAAAGAAAGTGTTCCCATGATTGTGTAGCCAGACTTAAGATAGATCCAGCAAAGAACATCCTTCCAGCCTACACCTCTCCCACCACTGTCGTCTCTTCCAGTCACAGACCAGAGACGCCAGAGCTCGGCAATTATGGCAATTTTTGGATGACATCAGACGAGCAAATGAATGATTTCATTTAGATGTCATTTTTTTCTCTCTCTCAGGATCTGGTGCAGAATGCAGAACCTATAATAGAGCATGTCAAAACATGGTGGGAGGATTGTTTAGACGTTCATATGTGCAGCTGGCTGCAAGGTAATCCCAGCCTGGTAGGGTGGTTCGTCTGCTAATAATGACCACTGTTTGGTGTCGCCACTTCCAGAAAGAAGACTGAGAAGCCGGACCACCCAAAGACTTTAAGAACCTCCTTTCACGTTCAGCTGTGTCTAAATCTCTATTTACTGCCACACACACACACACACACACCCGCACACGCTTGCCAAATGTGCCATATTGAGCGCTAGTTTGGTGGTGCCACAGTTGTAGACTACCTTTGACCAAAATAACTGGGGTACCAACCAAAATAGCTAAATGACTGAGCAAACTAAGCCTGAATTAAACACAAGACATTTAACCCCATCCTGACAACTGAAGGTCCATTTTACTGTGTGACACCTGAGCTGCAGATCTGGGGGGAAAAAAACTGGAGACAAAGAAAATGATTCAAGGCAACAAAAGTTAAAGACAAAAACAATAGAGACGAATTGAGAAACTTATGCCATATTTAATCCAGAGTTGACAAATGGATTCTAACACATGGGGCACAGTAAGGAGTTATTTAAATGGCTCGTCTGCATGAGGATCCTGTGGTTCTTCTCAAGGCTGCGATTTTGACCTCTGAGCTTTCCGTTGGTGCTGCGTTTTCAATTTTCTGAAAAAACTAACACCTTCCCCGTTTTTCTAAACAAAAAAAAAAAGGCTTACATGCAAAAAAAAATAAAAATCTATCAGAATGTGGCCAGGAGTTTATCAAGTATTGCTTGTGCTTTAATGTCCCCAAGACAAACAACTTGAATAATGTAGCTGTTTGCAAACATGCCCATCAGGTCAAACTTGGCTAATTAATGAAGCAGTGTTCCTGTGCCAATAGGATGAATTGTGTTAGTGTGCAAATCCCCTCTTAGTCTGATTTCCTTTTCAACTGCACAGTAATCCACTGAGTGCACTATAGTTCAAACGCTGAGACGTGTCCGGCACCTTTCCCCTACCTCTGTCAGCGGCTTTATTCTTTCACAGTCTGCAGATAAAACAGGAGTCAGAACTTGTTGTTCTTGCATGCAGCACTACCTCAAACTTCAAATTATTTTGCTGGAAATTTTATGTGGTAGATCTAAAGAAAGTAGGACATCATTAAAACTAGGAAGACGTTATGCACCACAAATCTGGAACAAGCTTCCAGAAATGTGCAAAACAGCTGAAACACTGAAATCAAGGCTGAAATCCCACTTGTTTAGAGAATTTAGCTGCCTATTTGCAGTGGTGATATGCATCTTACATTTTTTGGTTACGAATTTCAATATTTGTAAACTTCTCATCTGAAAACGAACAGAGTTCCTTTGTAACAATCTGCGAGAGTTTACTGATGTCTCGTCTCATTATTTCTTTACCACAGGGGCCAATAACTGTCTCGGGCATTTAATGGTCCCTCAAAAATATTGCCGCAATAAATTCTTACATTAAGTTGAACATAGGGAAACAATAAAGACTTGGACTATGTTTTCTCAAGGAGATGTTATGTGGGGGAATATCTTTAAGCAATTAGCAATCTCCTAACTGTTGAATAAAACATAAAGAGACAATAAGCACTTTATTGACAATTGAACTGACTGAAATTTACATGTCGAGTTGACAGGACATGAATCCTTGTTTGAATCATTGTTTGGATCCTCAATGCTTTGTGAATTTTAGTCAAGCTTCAAGGTGCCAGCTCTGGAGGAAAGGTTTTGTTCCGCTAACTTTATCCTGGACAGTGATAATCACATTCCTTGTCTAGTTCATGGTATTCTTTCCTTGGTTGTTCCTGAATGTTTCAACAGATTTTATTTTCCCGTAAAGGCGGCTGTTTTGGTGTCCTTCCAGGCCTGGGGAGAGTTTGGGAACAACCAGAATATTTGTGCTGAGATACAACAATATGAACTGATAATCTTTGACTCTATGATTGGTTAGAACTGACTCCAAAAAAATGCCAAGTTCCTCGTTGAATGTTGGTCGCTATCTAGCAACCAGCTGCTCCCAAAACTAATCAATAGTATTGGGTGCTGTGTTAACAAGTCTAACAAGTCTTATCATTATCAAGTTGAGATACTTTTGAATAAAAATGCATACAAATTCACAATCAATTTAAACATGTGAATCTAGTTCCTTAAAAAAAATCATCAAAGTTGTTATTTCCTCGATCTAAAATCTAAACTTCAGTTACACTCATGTCCGTCATGAGTGTAGGTGAACTGTAAAAAGCGTAGCTGTGATGTCTTGCTTCAGAAAAACTCACATCGTCGCCTATTGTCTCCACTTTCACTGTTTGCTGTGTGTCCTCCTCTTGTGCTGGGATCCCTGTGGGAGGAACTAAAACTGTGAAATCATAAATCATTTTAGAAAAAGAAAACAGTAAAAGCAAGGCTTGGCTGTACAAACATCTGTGCTCGTTTCAAGCCTGCGGAATATTTATGGCCACCACACGAGACTTCAGCAGCCCAAAGGAAAAGGAACCTTGTCCAAAAGCTCCATCAAACAAAAATAAGTAAACAAAGGAGCCCTCCTGAGCTCAAGCTGACATGTTAAAGAGTGGGTGTCATCTCTGCTCAGGGGTCTCCAGTGTGTGTTGAAGACAGGAAATGTATGGCGTGTATTCTGGGGGAGGTGGGAAAGGCTGATGAGTGTATTTGTGTCGGTCTTGGTTCACTGACAGCGCACAAACCCCACTCTGTTTTTGTAGGTCCAGGAAGTCTCAGAGCAGAGGAGGCATCTCCGGCTTGGAGAGGATGCTTTGAGACTCCTCCTCAAGCTTCCTGCAAACAGATCATGAGATGATGTAATCTTTTAAACACATACACCATTACAGCAACAAAGTATCGCTGTCGTCTTACTATACATACTCTTTAACCGTAACCTAAATATTAAAGAAGATGGGCTAATGCAGGGCTTCTAATGGTTGGCCTCAACCAAGCATAAGGATGAAAACAAAAAGATTACAAAGATGAGGAAAAGCATTTTGATCCAATCAAATCATTAATGTTTCAGTCTCCACTGAGCCATGAAAACCAGGTTACTGTGTTACATCACTTTGGCAAAGTACCAAAGGTCCGAGTTGGCTGCCACTGTAAACTTTAGCAGTGCTTTATCACTGTTCTGCATCTCTGACGACAGTAAACGCTGGGACAGTCTGAAGCTACAGAGCTGGCTGACAATGGTCCTTTAAAGTTTTACTTTAAACTAAAATAAATTCATGTTGATTTTTTCTTTCATCAAGTTACATTAAATCCATCACAGTGACAAAACATCATATACCTGATGTTAGGATTTTTATTTTTTTTTTCCAGCATTGGCGTCCATGATTAAACTCAACTGCTGATACTTGTTTTGTACTATTTGGTCTTTATGTCATAGTGATATGGAACAAACTGTACATCTGCATATTCCATTCTGAATTTAATGAAATCCCAATCCTTTTTCTTTTGCAAAGCCTTTAGAACTACACTCCCAACCACTAGCATTATTTTTGATGATCTAACAAATCAAAATGCTTATTCTTCTGGGCGATGACGTTCACAGTGAGATTGTGAGAGACAGTATTGGGTGCTGGACCCCCCTTTCTGTCTCAGTCATGTAGCCTGCTTGGCACGCTTTTCTTAAACCTCCCAGCATTAGCTCAGGAAGAGTGTGGCAAATGTCACGGTCGGACTGTGGGACATTAAGGAGTTGTCCTGTTAGACCGTCAATTTCCGAAACTACACAAGAAAAAAAATGCAAAAACGCACACAGGATCAGTGTGACATCCTTGGACCGCACTCTGATTCTGTGTTGGAGGAGCTCTGTCCTTGGCCATCACGTAATCCATCCATCACACACTTAACTGTAGCTGCTGTAAAATATGCTACTAGCCAAATTATCAACAAGTAAAATTAAAACGGAATGAAAAATAATCTTGATTGGGACATGCTAAGCAAATTCAGCTTGAAATTAATGTAATGAAACTTTTTCATAGATGTACTGAGATTGTTTAAGATCATATTTAACATTTCCACACCATTTTGAGAAGCTTTGCTGGGATCAGGGCAAATCTGTTGTTGTCCTCATTGGGTTGTCATCATCGGGTTCTTGGTTAAACAATGGTTTTCATGATAAATACTAAGTTTGTTTGGGCAGCCAGATTAACAAAGTCTACTTATGCTTTTCATTTTGGATCTGTAACTCTGTCAGTTTCAATTTCCTAACTTTGTTTTGCACACCCTGGACACTGAGATGTAATGTGGCAGAAATGTGTAACACTGTGATGAAAAGGGCTGAACAGAAAAGCTTTTCATTCACTGCTGTAAACAGCAATGAACATTCCTTCACTCGAGCCAGAACTTGGGGAAAATTCAGCAAAATTGGGAAAACAATAATGGTCGGTTTAAACTGACTCACCAAATCCACTTCGGGGAAGGAGTCCGAAGCTTCATTTCATTACGGTGAGGTGTCCAAATACGAATATTTCAGAGTCTGGAAATCTGGAAGATCGCTCAAGCTGACAAATTAGATTCTTCCAAATCCGTTTGTTGTGCTTTATATTTCATTGTCTAGAAAATATGGAATTTGAAGCACACAACATACCAGCCAAAGTCAACACTCCTAGATATTTCAAAATGTTTATCGACTGAAATATCTCAGAGGAATGTAATAAAGAAAGATAAATAGGAACTCTGATATTTTCACATGGAAAAAGTGTTGTGTTTTTTTTTCTCCCTCTCTTTCTTGGGGTTCCCCTGGAGGCGCCACAGCTTCTGACAAACTTTAGACCTCTTGGTAGACAGACAAAATAATTTCATGAGAAATGGAGCTGCTCAGCTTTATTTCTCACTGTGGGAGCTGATGGATTATTCAGGAATTAACTTAATCAACAAAACAGCAGGAAACACTCAGATCTAATTCTCTCATAACTTTCTGAAGTCTGATTTACAACTTGGAAATGTTCTCATGCAATTAACTCAAAAATCTTTTGTTTCACTCCTTTACATTGCTTAATCAGGGAATATTAAACGTATACCAAGTATTCTCCAAAAGTTATAATTTAATTTTACACTTCTGTTACACAATACTGTAAAAATATTAACAATTAAACCTAATTAAAATATGTTGAGACACTAGTTTTAGTCAACCAACTCTTATAACCATCTTATTTGTCTTTACAGATCAAATCAGAAGAAAAATATTAATAAAAGGCTGGTTTTATGCTCCCACGATGTTTTTGATGGCTCCTTTATGACTGGCATTGAAACTTTATAAGGATTACCATGTTTTGGAGGAAAACACTCATGTCTCTGAAGTGAAAACTGGCAGAACAAAGCAGTAGATTTATATGTTTTGACAAGACCCCTTTTTTTTTATTAAACTGTATAAAGACAAGTTGGTTTTGATTTCGGGAAAATTCCCTCCTCCTAAGTATTCCAATAACTCTGGCGTAACATCAAGATATAAAGGCTTTGCTCAGATCAATATCAGCACCAAATCATGCGGTTATTATAACCAGATCATGTTCAGAGAACTGGTAGCCAGTATTCCCAGTCCCCTGCAACTGGAGAATGATTGTGGGAGCTGGACAGCCAAGCAGCCAGAGAACGATATAGAGATGTGGAAAACCCAATAATATTTCTGAGCCCTGACTAAACAAACCTCCATCAGATTGGACCAGGGTCCTCCTGAATGAGTCACCAGACCTCTGAAACCCCTACGGAGATCTTCAACACTCCCCTAGTGTTGATGAAGAGCATGGCCCAAACCCTTTTCTCAATACTGCGCTTCCTGTCCTGTTCTAGGAATGTAGACAGGACTGGACACAATAAGACGTGAAAGACGTCTTATTGATGAGCTACATGGGGGTGAGAAGGTAAGCCCAGGATGGTAGCATCACTTAAACCCACTTCTGGAAAGTTTTTCCTTTTCCCTTGAAGAATTTGCAAAATATGATCCTCTACATTGAATGCACTTAATCATGTTGTGGTCCCTTTTGGCAAAGCAAGAATAAAATTTACAGTACAATTTCCCATTTTAAATTGACATTTTGATAAATAAAGTCTCCATCAAAACTCTTAAACAAGCTTACATAAGCCCATAATTCCTGACAGGAGCTCTCTGAAGTAGCTTCACATCAGCAAATTCTTCCTGTTAATCTTAAACTGAGACGGTTACAACGTTTCCCACAAGTCAGGATCAAAAGTCATATTGCTTAGAAGGTTTCCTAAAGCTTTGGAAAAAATTAAGAGACCATTTAAAATGGCCAGTTTTTCTTATTTTGCTTTTTATAGCTATATGTTTGAGTAAAATGAATATTGTTCTTTTATTCTATGAACTTCTGACAACATGTCTCCGAAATTCCAAGCAGAAATTTTGTACTTATTTACAGAAAATGAGGAATAGTCAAAATAACAAAACAGATGCAGTGCTTTCAGACCTCAAATAATGCAAAGAAAACAAGCTCACGTTTATTCAGAAACAACAATACTAATGTTTTAAATCAAGAAGAGTTCAGAAATCAATATTTGGTGGAATAATCGTGAGGATTTCAATGGGGTTCAGTGCAGTGGGCTCTTCATTTTTTCCAGAGCTGTATATTGAGAAGTTGGATTCATCTAAGCAATGCAGTAATTTCTGATATAGTAATGGCAAAACACTAGAGTGAACAACACAGATGTTAATGGATATCAAAGCTAATTACTGGCACATTTTTTCTTGACTTCGTCATTGCATGGTGGCAGGAATGTGGTTTTTTCTCCAACTTTTGTTTCCAATTATAAGCATTTCAATTATTGCTCATTCGATAGATATGGACAATTTCAGGCGAGCAGCTGTTCCCAGATGACTTAAATTACATGTTGTCTTGTCTTTCACATCACAAAGAGAAATCAGGATCTAAATGTTACATCATGTTTATGCTTCAGGAAACAAGAAGTCTTGGATTACATTCATTCCTGGACAGTTTGATTAACCTTGAATAATCAAAGTATGATTTAAAAAAGGGGGTCAGTTACATTTATTTTAAAGTAACTAAGATTGCAAATAATTGTGGTTTTTAAAAATATACATATCTTTTCAAATTTCCCCACTTGTCAGTGTGAATTCATGTATGATGTTAAAACAACAGGCAACTTGGTTTGATCTGGATGTTGTGGAGCTGTTTCAACGTGTCACTTTGGCCAAATTAAACACATGCTGATTTTTCATTAAAATGTTTGTAATTGTAGTTGATTAAGTTTATAAGAAAGTAAATAAAGGCTTGTAGAAAATCCCCGTGTATCTGGTAGTAATTATCAGCATGTGTCAGACTGTAAATCTCTAAGGCAACATTTTTGATGCTGTGCTAGAATCATGATACCAACCGAGTCTAACAAAAGAAACACTGGCAGGTTTGCTTGCTAGCCCCCAAATTCTGTAGATTATTTTTGGGGGGATTTTCAGGGAAGATTTACTGGTACCGATACAGAAATGATGATAAATGCAGTTGACAGTCCAGCCTCAGACATCACAGCATTCGGATGGGAACAGAGTTAGGTTGGGGTGAGCTGCAGCCCCCCTTGGTGGGTAAACTCTGCACACTGCCGCCATTCAGTTGGCCCAGCTCACAGGATAAAGTTAGGATTGTTTGTCAGTGGGTTGCAATGCCAAGAATCCTCAGCGCTGTGTGCAAGTGTCTCTCACACTTCTGCCTCCCCCAGCAGCAGTTTCCATCTGCCGTGACACCCAGTGCCCCCTGATCTTTAAAGTCAGTCAAGTTTCAGATTCTGTGCAAACTTTTTTGGTTGCTATCACTTAATACCCCTTATTATCCCTCCCTGTTCCATGCAGAGAGAGGCCAGTCTATTCTCTGCTCCCGTCTTTTTCAGGATGCTCCATCTGCACGCCATGACATCACTTCCATGAATAGCCAGGCATGTCTGACGATTCACGCCTTTTGTCAGTCTGAAAATAACACCTGTAGATCTCCATGTGTGGTTAAATAAGTGCAAAGCACAGTGAAATGCAATCTGGCTTTTCACAGCTGTGCAAAAAGTGAAAAGAATTGGAAAATATTAAGTATTATTATTAGTAGAGCAAAACTAATTATTAAATATTTAAAGTACAAAGTAAAAATCATCTGATCTGTATTCCTTCTTTCATTCGTTTATATCATAATTAAATGTTTAAAATCATTAAAATAAATTAAATAAAGATTATTAGAACAGATATGAAATGCAGTTTTCAAATTATATTTTCATGTATTGGATGGGGTGGGGGAGGACCCATTGAAACCAACCAGATCCCCTAAAACCAACCACTGGTTGTGCCGTCTTTGGAGGCAATGAGATCAGAGTCCTTATCTGTCTGCCATGGAAATGAAACATTTAGCTGCATTTACCTTCTTCTCTCTGATTATATATTTTGAACATGATCAGGATAAGTTTTTATTGTAAAGTGAATTGAGATTACATTTATTGTGAATTGGTTCTATCCAAATAAATCGAATTTAATTTAAAGAAGTTGAACAACGGTCCTGGTACAGTCCGTGAGTCACCATACAATTCTAGGTATACAGAGAATAGCAGCGGACTAAGCACACATCCTTGTGGAGCTCCGGGTTTGACAGTGATATTGTTGGAGGTGTAGCCCCAATCCAATACTTTTATGCTACATAAGAATATTATTTAAGTTTGTACAAGTTCATGTTTTGGTGTTGATTAAGGCTCATTGCTAATTTTTCCTGAAACCTTTAATTACCCCAAGAAGTTTTCCAACTCTTCAGAAGCTTTTTCTCATGTTTGAATTTGTGATGAACTTGTAGACATTCCTCAGCGCTTCACCCCAGCAACACACACACACGCAAAACACATTTGGGTAAAGCCTCGCTGTCAGCCTGCTCCAATCACCGTCGGTCTTTAGAGCAGACATGTGTTTCCGCTCTGCACCCTCAGGATGATGTCACATCCACATAGTCATGTGCTCCCAGAGTCCTGCTTAATTTAAAACATCATCACATCCTGACTCAGGCGAGCATGATCAGGATCACAGGGAGTGTTCAAAGTTTGACTTATTGGATGAGTGGAACTTTTTACTCTTTTGGGTGATTTGATATGTTTCCTGGTCAGAGAGAAATGTTAAAGGCAAACCAGGGCAGATTCTGTTGTGGCTAAAATCTAAAGTGTCTATATTACTGTTCAGACTTCACACAACCGCAGAAAACTTCATATTCATGCAAGTCTAAATTAAACATCTCAGACTTCTCAGACTGCTATTGCTGGCTATAATTTCCATTTCTGTCGTCTGGATGAGGCAGTTTTTTTTGGGTTTTTTTCAGAAACCACAGTGAGCCATCATTAAACACTGCTGCTCCCAAGGCTGGAGGTGTAGCGTCTCTCCTGGTTGTACCAGAAAGAAAATAAAATCTGCTGGATTCATAACAGATTGAAGCAATTCTCAGAAATTTTTAGATTTCGTTCCATTATTATGTCACCAGGAAAAAAAAACACATCTTATTGGATTTTAATTGGTTATGACTGAGTAGCAAAGCCACAAAAGAAGCAGGTACGTGGGCAATAGTTAAATAAAACATTTGTAACTAATTATTTAAGCGGATTTGCATAAATCACACCCTAAAATACAAAAAGAAAAACACAGTAAAACAGATGGCTTATTGTAGTATTTAAAGGTCTGCAGAAGCTGTTGTGGTCAATCATAGATACATTTGTTTTCCTTCCAAGTTATATACAGTTTTACTAAATTCTTTCATATTCATAAAATTGAATGTGACTAATCTAAATGTCCCGTGCTGCTTTAGCAGTTTCTGGTGTTTAGGCTCAAAAGAGCTTTTTATAATAAATATAAGATGGCTGAGTCACAGGGAGGACAGTTATACAAATACGTGTTTTAGCCTTGTTACTCTGTGGCTGACATCAACCAGCATTTCAGTGATTGAAGTATTTATGCACAACATTGGTAGGAAAATCCAGAACAAAGACGAAAATTACAGGACAAAGTTTCACTTTGTTCTGAAGAGTAACAGAAGTCTTAACTTTTTTTTTTTGAGAAGTCCTCTACAGCTGAAGGTTTGCATCATTAACACTGTTTGGTCGAATGAGAAAAGACGAGTGACAGCCTTGAAATAAATTCTGCTTTTATTGCATCAATTAACTTCAAGCTGAAATTTGTACATTGTTATTTATAGTGAAGCAGTTTTTAATCATTTCAAATAACATTTTTGTTGCTGTTTGCACAGTTTTTCTTTACTTGTAAATTTTTTGTCGTTTTTTTAATTCAGAAATATACATCAATATTTTTTACATTTTGCACATTTTTTACATTTTGTAGTATGTCACTTTTAATAATTGCACAGTATTTTCGGTGACATTTTATTTCACAGGGTGTTCATAAGACAGATATGACACTGTCATAAATTTGACATAGCAGCCGATAAGAACATGAAGTCTTCATTAATGTTTATAACTGCTGTCATGAAGTATAATTAGGTAAATAATGAAAATTTTAATGCAAAGTTGCTTGAAAAGTTGCATTAAAAGTCAATTTGAAGTGCCAACTTTGCATTAAAGTGTCAATATTCACCAGTCATAAACATTCATAAAGACTCCTTCATGTTCTTTATGAACATGATAGTGTCATGTCAGTCTTATGCACACCCCATCAAATAAAGTGTTACATATTTTATTATGCTGTAAATTTGCCATTACTGTACATTTATCATTAGCTTTGTTTTAATATTTTTATTTTTGTGACATGTCTGTCACTTTACTGCTGGTTCGCCTGGATCTCCCAACTGAGGATCAATACAGGTTATTGTCTATTATAAGGATAATCTTATCCTCATTTGATCAAAGCTCAAGGGTCAGCAGTATCTAGAAAACCTTCATAAACCAACATCTGGTTGGCAGGTAAACAGCATCTAATCACTGTTTATTAGACTGTCTGAGTCCAAGATCTCATTCTTTGTTGTTGTTGATTAGTGGTATGAATTCCTTCCCATCTCATTGTTCCTGGTGGCAAGATACATTTAGATCTTCACTGAGTTTTGTTTGTTGCAATTCCAGTTTTTGAATTGCTTTAACTTACTGTCTTATTTGTACATATGAGTGGCTTATATGTACTTAAGAGGAGAACTATGTTCTCTTGTCTTTCTTAACTAAAAGAACGGCATCTGCGTTATGTCATACTTATTTATACCCCATGGATCATCAGCTCCATTTATTTTATAGGAATTTTGCAGATATTAAGAAATTTAGTCCCAAAGACAAAACTAATGATTACAAAGTGTGGTATTTTTCCCTTGAAAGAATAAATCTACTCAAACTAAGGGTTCATTTTTCTGCATTTTCATATTCAGGATTTTTACATATCTTTATCAGGTGTGCCATATTGGGATTTAGTTGCGTTAGACTTGAATATGGGAGGATCTTTTCTTTTTCTCAAGCATAAAGTGCATATTAAAACAACCTTAGGAACAGTTTTGCCTCACAACTGACTCAAATTCTTAAAAGGATGATTTAATGACTGCCAGCTAGCACTCCAAAGATTGTGGCTGTACATTATTAAAAGGCTTATGCACACACCTGTGAAAAGGGGCTTTCCAGCCCTTTTTCCAACTTAATCTGACCTTGCGTGCAACAGAGTATCACAAAAGTAAAAGAATTTCACAGTCGTACATTCAAAGGCTTTCTGTACTTTACTTTGGCACTGGGACGGTTCCTCTAGGGCACTGATGCTGTGACCAGGACCAATACCCTGCATTTAACAGATTTAGTCTGGGATCTGGCTATGCATATATATAGCCTTCAATAACACCGCATTTTCAATTCTGCCTTTCAACATCAATATGGTGGATTCAGCATGATCAAAGTCTGAATGTGTGTGTGAGAGGAGGGGATGTCACATATGGAAAAACATGCTGTTCTTCACTCTCAGATTTCAGAGTAGATGTAATTATTGGTCAAAATATGAGCAGCAAAACCATGCAACGATCTAAATTCTGCCAACGAGATGTGTCGCTCCCAGTTTGTCTGTCTTAAAAAAACTTCTTATTTTGACTAAGACAAAATGACAGGGATATAGGTAGTCTCGGTCAAGCAAACAGGGCCGGGTTACCAGTGGTAACATGGATTGAGAACAAGCCAGCCTTTGTTAAAAAGGTTTGCTATCACAGAGGAGAGAGAAGCCATTGTGCTTTAGAAAAGCCTCCTTATAGTTCATGTCCTCAGATTGTAATGGATCCTCAGCTCCAGTTTAACAAACGCAACTCACTTCTCATATCAGTCGATGGTTTTCAATGGGCCGGGTTAGTGGAAATAAACCAGCTTGTTGCCACTACGACAAACAGGAACCCATTCATCGGGACGGTACAGAACAAACAAATAAAGATGGAGTTGTACAAGTCTCTGGTTTAAAGTTGAGACGTCTCACATTTAATGAAAAGAGGCATTTATTAAGGTCAAATGACAAGTAGGCATGGATCAGAATGAGATTCCCACAGCTTGAAAAATACTGTGGGAATACTATGGTTACCTGATAATTAAGAAAAACTCAATTAAAAATATAGAAATGCGAGAATAAAACAAAAAAAAAGTTTTTGCTAAAGATATAGAAAAAAGGAGTTATACTTTTTTCTCCTCTGATGTTTATATAGAGTAAAATGAGGATGTCAAGAACATATTAGCTACCTAAATTGCAGGGATGTATGTTGCTCTTTTTGAGCTCAAAACTTAACTCTCTTTGGAACTCAGATTAGCCAGACCAGGAGGCTAAAGATAACAGCAAATCAAAAAGAGGGGCAAGACAAAGCAGGCTTCTTCCATCCTAAAACAACTCTATTCTCAGAACATCACAGTGGCTAATACAATACCTATTTAATGAACAATTAAACCACAATTACCTTTGTACAGAGTTTTTGCTTATGCAGAAGTTGATGGCTATTTGCACAAGAAAGTGGATGTTTGAGGCAGTGTGCCACCAATTATCTTCCTGACTGAAACATGGGCTGAGAGGGGAACAAGTGAAAAAAAATAGCTGTCTAAAAGAACCTCAATGCAAAGTGAAAATAGAAAATAAAAACCAATGCAAAGACATAAAGTCCTAAACCAGGACTCTTTAGCCTTTGGCTCTGAAATTGCATATGGCTCTTCATAACCTTTGTCCAAAGTGATCTTGAGCTAAGTTTTTTATTTAAATATGAGGTTAAAGAAGAGATTTTAGCATTTTTATTGTTTTTTTATCTGTGTTTTAATGCTGTATCTAAAGTTTCACAACAGCATGACACTAATGATTTCAAAAATCTTTCTTTTTTTCTTGGCTAAGACACAAATTACATAATTTATTTTCCTTATTTATAATTATGGTAAATGTCATTCAAGAAAATGGTTTTATTTTCTTGAATAAAGCTTTACTTTATTCTCAGTACAAATAAATGTTATTTGATCAGAGAGAGAACAACAGTGGCTCTTTAGATAGAATAAGTTGGTGACCTTTGGTTTAAGTTAGCACAACGATCTTGCATTTTACTTCCCATTACTTCTATGCCAGGCAATGGTTTAAAGACTAAAAGATGCTCACATGAACTACTTGTCAGTTTTGAGACTTCTGTGTTTTGAGGAGGTAAAAGTCAAATTTGGTTTTGGTTTCTCTCAGGCTAGCTGGTAACTTCATTGTTCAGGACCAATTAATCAGGACTTATGCTATTTATACTACTAGTTATCTGTTGGAAAGTACTGAATTATCTCTTTATTAAGAGTGATTTGTGGAGTTATGCTAACCTCCATGTTATGACTTGATGTTTTTTACAAACTCTCTTTCTTTAAAGTAAAGGAAAAGCATAGAGATCCTCTTTCAGCCAGCAGAGAGGCAACAGGTGGGGGAGGGACTGTGTGCAGTTAAAAAAAATCTTTGTCACTTCACCACTTTTTCTGTGACATGTCCACAAAGGGACTTTAAATGATGGGATCACTACAATAAAAATATTTTTGTGTGTGTGTGTATAAAACTTCTTGGTATGCCTTAATATCTGTCAGGTGACTTCATTGAGAATGGTGAAGTAGCTCAGATGACAAACTGTAAAACTAATTACGACCATAAACCCACCGACTGAAATGTCAATCATTATAGGACAAACATAAAATGACCACAATGCAAAAAAGAATCTGGGTTTTCCTTTTTTTATTATTCTCACAAAAATGAATGCTTATGTTTCTGAAAAGAGACAGAATCTAGAAAACATTGAATTCACAGTTGTCACTTAACAAATGTTTTCAAACATTTTGTGGTTCTTTTTAGGCACTAGGAATTAAAGCATCGCTTAATTCAGAACAAAAAAATACATCTTTGGTCCAGTAAGTAATTGCTTTTTTTCTTTCTTTTTTTTTTTCAAAAATGTAAGAAAATAACACCAGTGTCAATGTTTCATTCCATCAAAACACGTATTTCTGAAACATATAAAGACTTGTTTTCTTTTTATATTTAAATATGATATTAAAGCTACATCTCAGAAATGACCAGCATCTTTTTCAGATGTTTTTGCATCTGAAAAAAAAAGAAAAGAAAAAAAAACATGAGGAGAAATTATTTGTCAGCTCAATCAGACATCCAGCAGTACAGGATTGTTTGAATCAAGTCACATTTGGCAAACCGAGATTTCGTTTCCCTGTTTCTTTGACGCGGCGATGACGGAGACACAGGGGCTCAGCTACAGGGCAGCCATGTCTGATACGAATTACTGCAGTGCGTGATCTGCGGCGCTTGCACATGTGCAATGTAATAATTGCTGAAGTTGATGTCCTGCACGTAAGGTGCCGGCTGGTAGTAACACGTGACGTTTGTCACAGTCGGGATGGCGTTCTGTTCGGCGAGGACCCTCAGCGCCAGCATGGAGATGAGGCTGAGCGTCTGACGCCGCTCGTGGCTCATTAGACACACAGTGCTCTCGTTCACGACGTGGTGCAGAGTCATCAGGCACTCGTAGCGTTTGTGCTCCATGCCGGCAAAGTGGTTCTGCAGGTAGGCCTCCAGCTTCCTCTGCTGCTCGCCTATGTCGGGAAAGTCAATGAAAAAGCGGGAGCACATGTAGCGCTGCATCTGCTTCATGTCTGCTTCGGAGGAGGGCGTGAAGCCCCTCACCAGCAGGTGGCAGTACTTCAGCAAGCCACCCCCCCTGATTTCCTCGGGGCTTCGCGTCGCTATGGTCCTCTGACACAGGTGGTCCATAGCTTCCTGGAAGTCGCCGTACACGCTCTCCCCGATCACGGTGGGGTGAAAGCTCTCCGACATGGGGGTCTCCGAGCATCGGTCAAACAGAAGCAGAGAGTCCAGACAAATCTGGAAGGAGTCCACGCTGAATTCAAACTGCCGCCTCAAAGAGTCCACAAACTTAAGCTCCACGTTCTTGCCCGTGTTGTTGGACAGTGAGATAAGGCTCCAGCGGTCTGTGTCGTTGCAGACTTTTACCAGTTTTTGCACATAAGCCTCCTTGAGGGTCAGCGCCGTGATGCGCTCCTTAGAGACCCCGGCCGGCAAGAAGTCCAACAGGCAGTCCAGGACGACGTCTTTCACCAGGCGGAAGGCCTGGTCATCCTTTAACGACACCCCGAAGATCAGGTCGAGGTCCTTGTAGCCAAGCCCGTTTTCCTGATGGAGCACGTGGCTGGCCGCTGAGCCGTTCAACCTCACGTCCTTCACACACACTCCTCGAGCCTCGAGCCTCGCTCGCACCACCTGGACAAAAACAACACATGATGAGTGACCTTTACCAAATATATCATTCATTTAAAAAAATAAAATAAAACATTACTTAAAGAAAACAAAGCATTTAGGCCAAGAAAAAATTGTTAACAGATTTTCATTTGTTGTGTGAAGTACAAGAACAGAACCAGATTATACTGTGTTTTCATTCATTTTAAGTTCACCACAAAATATTGTGGCCCTTATTGTGATGACAAAGTCAAAGTTAGTCATTGTCAGTAGTGTGCATAATAACTACGTCAAGTGAAAACGAAAAACAGATTTTTAAGAAGGGATTTGAATGTTAATCCAATATAATGTTAATATAAAGAGATGTGCTTTGTTTAAGTTGCAGGACAGTAAGAGAGAGCAAGACTTTCATCAGATAACAGGAAGGCTAAACGGAGTTGCGCTGTTTCATTCTGCTTCACTTTTAACCTCTGACTTATGGAAGATGGTGAAAATGTTGGCAGCTTTTTCTAAAATCTCAGAGTTAAGGGAAGAAGCTGAAGTCTCTGTAAATACACCCGAAGGCATCTGTTTTTTGTAGTGGTTGCTACACTAATCCTTAATATAATGCTGAATTCTGTAACTGTTCTTTGGTCTTTTTATTAAGAGGAAAACCATCTCACAGATGTATTTGACTTAATATCAATAATTAATGACTGCTCAAAAAGAGCTAAAAAAAACCCAGAAAAGCAATGTTCTTATCTTCTTTTTGAAGAGAAACCAGAATCAGATTGGCTGAAGATTCAGAAGAATCGGTAATCTGAAATTGTCCACAAAATTCTGCATCTCTAGAGGAACATGAATTAAACTAGAACTGCGCAGTGAACATAATAAATGTATTCAGTCACATTTACAACATAAATGTAGCATTTATTAATTTCTTCAGGAAACACTAGTCATTTCAGTTCTTTAGTTTAGAATCATTAATTCAACATTATCCTTATTATTAGAGGAGAACTAATTACCAACACAAGACTGTTATGCCAACCTCAAAACAGTTTTTCAGTTTATTGAAATGTAAACCACAACTCTACCGAGATAAAGTGCATTCTTGCAGCTGGTGTATGATATAAAAGATAGAAAACGCAATTAAGTCAATACATCTGATCAAAAATTATATAGCGTCATAATACCAAAGGCTCTCTCCAGATGACATCACAATGCCTCTTCTCTGGAAGATGGTTAGCAATTTATGAGACTTCGGTATCAGATATGGTCATATTTCTGGAAAATCATCAATTAATTGGCCACAGATATTAACCAGAAAACTTTATCTTGACTGGCTTAGTTTGGCAGGCCTAATGCTGAAAAGGCTGGTTTTTTACCCTCTCATGTTAATTAAATCTATCAAAACTATCAACTTACACTATTTTTGGTCTTACACTAACTTACACTACATTTTGCTTTAAAATTTACCAATTTTTTATTTTTTTATTAAACTCAAAGTGAATTAAAGATTGATTTGCAACTACAAATGATCTCCAAAATCCTTAATCTGTTGCATTAAAATAAAATAAATTAAAAAAATGTTAAAAACTTTTGGGAAACCCAGAAATCGTCATCAGCCAGCCAGGAGCAGCTTGATCGGTGAATCTCTATCGGCCAAAACCTGAAGGAATGTCAAGTGAAACTCCACTACAGTTGTTTAGCAAGCATCTCAAAAGACTTGTTTAAGTAACCCCCATAGCAACCTAGAGGAAATCAATAGATTGTGAAGGCAAGATCAATACCCCTGCTCACAAAAGTCCACCTCATTACCCTCAACCTCAGTCTGAATCAAACTGAAGTGCTGCAAAAAAAAACAAAAAAACACAGGGATGGAAAGTCTCCAGGGCTGCGTCCACCTGGGTCAAACTGCCTTATCAAAGTCACACAGATAAGATTTATAATCCTAACCTGCCACCAAAAGGGAGCATCGGGACACGCTCTGATCATCCAGGAATTTGTTTGTCTCTGAGTAGAAGCAACTGAGAGTCAACCGACATCGCTGCTTTGAAAACAGCAATAAGGATGCATTCAGATTATGTGCTTAAACTGCAATAATCTAGTTTAGGTTTCAAGGCATCAGCTTCCGTTTTGCATCTATAGGAGGGATCAGAGGTTTATTTTGATGCTTGTACTAACACCCCATGCGTCACTGACTGGACATGTCAGACTGCGGTTCTGCTGGGCAAACAACTGCTGCAAAACCATGAAGAAATAAACACCTGCAGCACAAATTAGCTACTGCAGGCTCACACGCAATCCTCAATCCTCCACGGCACCGGCCTGTCAGATTAGCGTGTGTTAACGCTCTCTCCCATGGTGATCAGATAACATGATGGCTCTATTTTTATATACTGGGTCAGCCTAGAGACAAACACATTTTAAAGAAGGGGCAACCCTCCTGGTGCAGGATAAGGAGTAAGACAAAAATTGCGACAGCAGCAATTTGCCAGTGAGATGCTTGCAGTCTTTCAGCCATAAAGCATAGTGAACTGGGTCCAAACTCCAGTCAGAAGCAATGAAAAAGTGTTTTCTTTTTTCTCTTTTTCAGCACTTCAAGCTCTAATCACGTCTAAGCGATCCTGCAGTTAGCAACTCACCTCTCAGAGATGCTTGGATGCAGATATGTGATTAACGCCCCCACCTCAAAACAAGTTCAAGTAGAGGTATTAACCTCGTGTCTAAAATTTAGAATATTCCAGGGCTCAAGCGCTCTAGTTAAAAAAAAAAATGTGTGAAAGTGAAGAGGATTTGTGTTGCAAAACCCGAGACGTCCAGTGAATGGAATCGGTCTTTCCTTTGGTCGATTCTAACAAGCGGGAGCCAAGTCATATAATTGAAAAAAAATAATCCATTTTTTTTCCTTACTTATCGAGTGTTCAAAAAGTAAGAAATTCTATATTTTTTGTCATTAAACATACTGATCAATTACTCTGTTTGTAAGTGTAGTAAAAATCAGATGAGGAACTTTTGTTTTGATAGATAGGAACAATCCTGTAATTACATCATTTTCTGTTGGATTCAATTACAAATTAAATATTTTTGTTGTGACATTTAGTTCTCATAGAATAAAAATGATGAACACTAATAATAATAATAATAATAATATTTAATCCCCAATCCCAACCTAATATGATTTGGATCACATCATATTAGGTTTATATGCTGCTTGAACTAATTTTCCACTCTTTTGTTCAATCGGGTGACGCCATGAGTGCAGAATTTATTGATGTTCTCATTATACCAATTTTTATATAAGAATGCAGAAATATATATGTATTTTTGTGAGGCTCTTGGCCTGTGGCATCTTGAGTGTATTGGTTTTCGACGCCCAGGATAATGAACAACTTAATGACATTTTGCAGAGATAATTCAGCCATTTCAGATATGTTGGAAAAGGGACACATCTAAAATGTGGAAGACAAAGGTTCTTGTTTTACAAGTCAGAGATGTACTTCTGAGTTTAGCAGGGATTGGATTCGGTCAATTCTGCCTTTGATCCATAATCAACAGGTGAAATACTGAAAAACAAAACTTGCTTCGACTTGAATATATGCCTGCTAATGATCAGAAACACATGCTGTTACGCATAAATGACTGAAAATTTACCAAACAAAATAAACTTTGAAAAAGAAAAAGGCAGAAACTGTATTTAGAAAAAAAAAAAGTCTAAAATAGGGAGAAAATGCATGTTTAAGATGGTGAAGTTGATATTATAGCAGTGCCACTGCAGTGGGACATAGGTCCATGCATCAATTCATGTCATTCCCTGTTGTGTCAGAGGAACTAGAGCAACACATCATCACGACTGATAAAACGCACACCGAAACCAGTCATCAGCGTTCAGTCTCCGTTTAAATTAATCTATGCAGCAGATGGTAGATTCGAGAAAGAAAAAAAAAAAATTATACAGGGATTCCACAAATCCAGAGCAAACACAGGAGTCCCCACACTTGGAAATCAAACCCCCCATTTAAGCCTCCCCGCGTTCTTCAATGGACCATTCATCTTTCCACAGCCACAGGCACGGACCTCTGGGCTTCACAAAGTTCTTGGGCTCATCTTGAATATATCAGAGTGCAAAATGAGATGGAAAAATGAAGGGGGGGGAACGGTATCCTGTAACAACCACCCGTTCATTTTGAAATTCTAACTCTGCAGTTTCTTTTCCAGCTAAACGCAAACCTAAGTATCAGGGGAGGCGAAACATGATCTGACCATACTGTTCTAGATCATATAGGCCATACAAATGACATTTACAGAGAGAATATGTAAATACTGGCTCCATGAAATTAATACATTTATTGAGGATTTTACTCATTCTCATGGAATAAAGTTAATTAATCTCTATTAAATTAAATTAACTTAAATTGAGGATAATCTTGAGATGAAAAAGAGTTTTAAAGAGAGAGAGAGAGAGAGAGAGAGAGAGAGAGAGAGAGAGAGAGAGAGAAAATTAAGTTCTGGGTGTGTCTAAGAGTGATAAAAGACCACCAGGGGTCGTTGAGGACTTTCAAAGGGAATAACTAAGTTCCAATAAATTATTCATTTACATTTGAAGCTCCAGCCAAATATATTCAGTTTGCAGGCTTAATAATAGATTATATGTTGGGGGTGGGGGGATTAGTGGGTTAAATTAGCTGTTTTTAAACTTAACTAAACAAATCTTCACACTGCATCTGTTAGAAATTAAAATAAAATATAAAAAGAGAGTTTGGAGGGTCGGATTACCATACCTGGACGATCTGACGGGGCTGCACGGACAGAGTGGGGAAGTTTCCCCGGCCGTGGATGGGGACAGCTTCCCCAAGGATCGAGTCCAAACGCTGCACCTGATCCCACGACAACACACAGAACCTCCGAGTCTGATCCAAAGCTCCAGACATTTCAGTCCCAACTGGTTTTCCCCCCCGACTTAAATGAAACACAAAACAAACCAAAAAACAAAAAAATACAAAATGGGAGAAGATTAAAAAAAAAAAATAAACAATTAACAACCAGAGAATCTTCTTCCAAAATAACTTAGATCACCGCGTATTCCTCTCGGGGTCAGCGGCTGGAGTAGGTCTGGTTCAAAACTGGAGGCGGTGGGGAGAAGAAAAAAAAAAGTTTTAGGGTTGACAGAGATCAGCAGCTTCCTCCTGCCCTGTGTGCCGCTGAAATCCGGTCAGTGTGCAAAGCGCCGATTCATAAGGAAGGTCCTGGAGGCTTAGAGAGCCTCCTTATTAGCATGGGCCGCAGTGATTGGCTGCTGCGTTTGGTCATTGATTATGGACGTCCTGCATGCAGGGAACACCCTCCATCTGACGCTCGGTGACAGCTTTCTGCTCCTCCTCCTCTGCTGTGCAGCAGTTGCATCCTGGCACAGTTTTCCCCTCCGATCATCAGGGATCCCGAGGAACATTAGCTCGGGCTCAGACCCGAGTCTGAATCTGATCAAAAGTAAGAACTGGGAAAAGACTGCAGCTGCTCGGAGCAGAGGCAGCCCAAAGTTATTTGAGGCCCTGAGTACGTTTTAAGGGGGAGGGAGGGGTTTTGACACGCTCCATGATGAAACATTTTTGCATTCTGTGATTTGAAAAGAACTTGCTTTACAATCTCAATCTCGTTGTAATCTATGGATGACAATGACAAATAAATCTCATCTTATCTTATCTATCTTATCTTAATTAGTGACTAAAATTCATCATTTAATTTAAATACTGAGTGAAGAGTGAACGGTTAATAATTTATTTGTTGTAGACAGGTTTGTGTTGTTTCTCCTTCTTTCTGCATCTCAAGAAAATAACATTTTAAAGTTTGTTTAAATTATTGCCAGAATGTGAAGCCCAATGAGCAACAGCTTACAAAACCCTGGGGAAAAAAAACAACAAAACAATGTCGCTTAGTAAAAATGTATTTTAAAAATAAAGATGATTTTATTTTAAGATTAATTCAGATGTGATAACCCCAGATGTTTGGGCTGTCAAGCTACAGGACTTTTTATCTTGAATGATATGGAAATCCAGCAGAATCAGAATCACAATAAAATCTGTGATTATAATTTTTTTTTTTAACTTCTCTACTCATGAACAGTTACAGTATGCAGGACATGCTCTTGAAACTCATACACAAGCAGCTGACATTATTATTTTGGCCTTAAGTTGTGCCTCTGTTAACAGAACATTCAACTTTGAAGTTACTTGCGAGCGTGATGTACGACTGCTGCTGTCGTGGGAGAATTGACGTCAGGATGGGACTTTCTGCAGCCACAAATCTAATGATGCCTCATGCCGACCCTGCGGCAAATACAAACTCTACTTCTGCTTATGATAAGGCCTGGCCAGAAGCCACTTATCAAAGAGATAATTTGGGATTTTTGGAAATGAGGTCCTGTTGAAAACAAAATACAAAATTAGAAGCAGTTTGTATATTTTCAAATTCAGATGAGGTTGGTCGAAGAGGCTGAAGAAAACAGTGAATGAGAGAAGGTCAAAAGCAAACATCTACTGTCTTGAAAGTGCTTGAAAAGTCGAGTAGTTTATAGAGATGCTGTTATATTTTGTGTAGGACGGTCATTTACAGAGAAGCCAAAAATGATTAACAAAACAACTGAAGGTTTTGAGTTTCCCATGCAAATAATTATCAGCTTTTGTTTGAATAACTGCTTAATGAAAATGTGACAATGGTTCAAAGGTTAATAAAACACTGTTAAGTTTTTGGGTTTGGTCTTACCTAACTTTGGTACAGTTACTCTTAGCTTCACTTTTTCATGCCAAATAGTCTGAATGGATCTGGATTTTACTCCACACTGAAAGGATCTGGCAGTTTGTACATCAAGATGGGTCCTAAACTCAGATTTGTGTCCAACTAAAATCCCCAGAATGAGCTGAAGAGCGCTGCTGGTTCTGCTTATAGCATGTTGGTTAAAATCCACCTGAAGTCTAAAACTGACTCCACCAAACACGTGGAAATCAGTCGTCGCAATTTTGTTTGGAGTCGATAACCCGCTGGGGAGCATTTGTCCTGTAAAAATGTGTTGTTAGCTTAACAGATACAGTAGAAACCTGTGACCTTTTAGACTTTGGTGTGTCCATTCATCAAACCAAACTTCAGCACAAACGCTTACTAATTTTATTTGCTCGGTGTTGCTCGCAATCAGATAACCTCTCTTTGCCCTCTCGGTTTTCTCCGCTTTGCCTCTTTATCTGTGCGGCAGGTTGCATTTTATTTGTTTTGGTGCCCTTAAGAAAACATTCCTGGAGTGAAAACAGAACATTTGTGAGCTTTTCTCCGAGGAACTGTAAGTGCGGCACCGGTTTGAGACGGACTATCTGCACGTTTCTTGAGTGTCCAGAGTCTCTGGTCTTCTATGACTGGACTGCGGTCGGACCTGCCTTTGTCTTTACACCTCATCTCGTCTTAAACAGAGCCTATTAAGGGCTTTAATTCTCTAAATGTCTCATAATGATGGACCTGACTCAATCATAGACATTACTCACAATAGCAGACATTACTCCCTCAGTGAGGAGATGGGCCTTTGGATTGTTTCTGTTTATTCCAGCAAACAGCAGAGGTGGGAAATTTCCCCTTTTTAAGGTTATAATTAAAAATGCCCCCCAACCCCCATCGGCTCATCATACATTTCCACACTACATATTTACACACCCGTAAAATGTTTACAACAGACCAAAGTTCATTCCATGTTGTTTCAGCAATGCAGCCATTAAAAAGACACAAGCACATGCGCCAGTTCACGTCATTATCTTCTCTCCAAAACACAAGGGTGTAAGCATGTGTGTGTGCTTTTTCTTTTTCTTCTGTGTTTCATGCATGTTTCAGCTTGTATCCACAGCTGGAGGCTAACAGCTTCTCGCAAACCTCCCAGGAGTCAGATGGTGATCAGGCTTTGGCTTTTTGGTCTCCACAGCAGATCACTTGAAGCACTGTGATGTCAACACTGTGCTGTTTCTGTGGCAACAACATCCACGGCTGTTGAAGAGCCAGGAAACGGCGTCTCCAGCCGAAGGTCCTGCTGAGCACACATGAGACACATCATGCGTCATGCGACTATAAATAACCACCCTGGCGGTACTCGTGCATTCTGGGAGAAGAGCGGTCTCTTACCTGAACAGGGATGAGAAAAGTTTTTTAAAAGCGTTGGTGGTGGGTTGCAGATAAATGTCAGCCCCTTTGACATTCTCACGTTCCCCCACAGCTTCATGTAAGATGGAGCGCTGTTGATGTAGAGGCAAGATGTTTATTCAATTGGCAAAAAAAAGAAAAAAAGAATAATGGTTCATGTTTATATTTTAGGGTTTAAAGTGACGTACTGTTGAAATGCTATAAGCATTTTGTGTATAACTCTCTTGACACATTCATTTAATGTAAATTCAGATTAAAAGCTGAAGCTAGTCTCCGAGGGGCCACGACCAAAGTGGATTTCTATTATTGTGAAACAACTCTAGTGTCAAATACATCACAGCTCTGTTTTACAAAACGTTTCATTCATAATCACAATTTCATTGGATGGTTATTTACACAGGAAAGGGAGGTTGGGAGCCAGTGTTCCCCCTGGGATCTTCCCAAACGCGTACTGAGAAAGGAACATGCATAACATTTCTGATCAGAGTGAGTGTCAAATAGGAAAATAAGGCAGCATAAAAAATTAGAAACATTGGTCTAAATGAAAACTTGTTGATTTTTAGACCACATTGCATTTATTTTACTCATTTCTCTTCTGTGTTTGCAGTCATAAAACTTTCTCAAAGAAAGATTATTGGTGGACTTCTGCTTTGATTTCCTATATAAATAGTTATTGACCTCTGAGTAAAACTACCAGGTAACGATGATTTAAAGGTTAAAAAAACAGTCATTCATTATGAATGAATGACTGTTTTTGAGGGATGTTTTTGAGTTTGGAGTTGTTTAAAGAAGATTTGGATTAGCTGTTAGCTTTAGTGCCCAGAAATGCCAAATCTAGATTTTTACAAAATGAAAACCCCACCGCAGTAATCTGCTTGTTGTTGTAATTTGATTTTTTTGTTGTTGTTGTTGTTGTTGTAAATCTTAATCTTCAAAAAAACTATATTATCACAAAAAAATACACAATTTCGTGAGTTTTCTTTATTTTGATTAAGGTTTTGTCACAAAATGTAACCTTGTTTTGGTACTGTAAAAGTCTGTTTGGGCGCTCAGGAGGCAGAAGTTTGTCCCGTAATCAGTGGCTTGCCGGCTCAAAGCCCCATTCAGCTCATCTCAGTTTTTGTGTCCTTGAGCAAGGCACTTCACTCACCCTGCCTGCTCTGGCTACAGCGTAGCATACCACCATCAGCGTGTGTATGTGTGCATGAATGGGTGAATGACTCCCCCTTTGAAGTCCTCTAGACTAGATGAAACACCAGTACAGGCCATTTACCATTTGGATCTGGGGGCCTTTTTGTCTTCAGTCTCTGTGGCCAATTAATCTCAGAAATGGACGACTTGAAACCTTGGAACAAAACCTCATCTTTGAAATCCTGAACTATCCTTTATAGACCCCACGTTCCTCCATTTAAGCAGGTACTGCAATCTGCTGGATGCTCTGTTTATCCATGAGGTTGACATCCAGCCGGAACTAAAATAACTAAGACTGTGAGCCTTGTAGGTGCGGTGAGGAAGCCCGTATTTAAACACACCTTCAATAAACTGTACATTAGACCAGCTTTCTTACCGGAGATGCCCGTGAGCAAACAAATTTAAGATGTCAGTCTCTGGTAAATAGTATTAAACTACCTTAGTAAACCGGTCTCGGTCTGCCTAGTTAGTTAAAAAGTAAAACAGCAGACATTAGTGTTGCATTTTTCTGCTCTTGAGCAGCAAGAGGAAGTGCAGTAGTGCAGCGGAGCAGTCTTCTGTCAGCCGCACAGACACGAGCAGACGTCACAGCAGGTTGTAAAAGCGTGGCTGGAAACTGACACTGACAAACAATGAGCGCTTAGGCGTCACCGTGATGAATTGTGATACCACTCCGTTTGTCACACTGGATGAGTTGTGGAGGTAATTTTCTTACCCGTCTGTCAGCTTTCCTGCAATTTCAGTGAATTATTCCCCAAAGAAAACTTCTCTTTTTTTCCCTCCCTCGTATTTTGACACCAAAGGACGTGTTACTGAAGGCAACTGAGTGTTGGCTATAGACAGTGCATCATGTGAAGCTTTTGAACAGCTGAAATACAAATGTAGCAGCTGGCATTTACTGATTCAAGTTGATCCAAATCGCTATTGTTTTCAACTCTGACTGCCCAACATGGCAGGCGCAGGCCAAGTGGAGCCTTCAGGCTGGACATCATGGATCCTACCATCCATAGAGAGAATAAGAGTGCGATAAGGGTCCGTTTACTTTGCCAGATTGCTCCATATGACAAATCTATGGGACTTGAGGGCCAAGATTACGCAAGCAGTCGTGCTGCTGACGTCAGACTCCAGTCTCTTCCTGCTTGATTTATTGCAGGAGTGCTTTGGAGCACAGATAAGGGAGATGCTGAAAAACATAAAAACACCTAAATATGGCACAGACTCAAGTGGTATCATTGCGTAGAAGCGCCACAACCTGTGTGAACGCCTACAACGGCACCGTCAAAAAAGATTTAAGTAATGAATTGAGCTAAAAGCTGGCAAATTTGGTGGTTGGCAATTGCTGAAGTAGATTAAAGAAAACAACTGCTGTTGGCTGGTTGATGAGATAATAACCCTGATGCCAGTATCTTAACTGATAAAACCTGGAGTTATAAATACAGTGGCTTGCAAAAGTACACTTTATCACATTACAACCACAAACTGCCTCTTATTTTATTGGGATCTTATGTAATATATCAGCCAGCAGTAACCAGTCAATTGCAAAGTGGAAGTGAAGGTTCGCAAAAAATAAAATAAATAAATAAAAATGGACTGTACCTTTTTATCAGTGTCATTTATTCTACTGCTACTGAATAAAATCCTATTCAAGCAGCTGCCTTCAGAAGTAAATAACCCAGCTAAAATCCAGCTGACCTGTACAAGCCAGGGTCACATTTGACAACATTAGTAAACAAACAGCAGCATGAAAACCAAGGAAGAGACAAGCCGGGTGAAAAAAAAACTAACTAAGAAGGTTGTCAACCAAAGCTGACAGTCTGGAGGAGATGAAAGAATTTCTAGCTCAGATGGGACAAATATGTTTGACTTGTTCCATAAATCCTGCCTTTATGGATGACTGGCAAAACGAAAGCCATATGAGGAAGAAACTTTACAAGAAGTCCAGTTACCCTAAAAACACCATCCCCACCACCATCATGATGCGGTGAGGCTTTGATTCACCACGTGTTGGGAACCTTTTCAGACGTGTCAGGAAGGTGGATGCGGCGCAGACAGGTCAGACCTGAAGCAAAGGATATTCACGTGTTAGAACGGCCCGGTCAAAGTCCAGCTCTGACTGAACTGGAGCTATCCTACAAAGGAGAACGTCAAAAATATATCTCTATGCAGAAATAAGCTAAAAGGCCTGCAGTTGTTATTGCACTGAAAAGTGGTTTAGAGAAGTGTTGACTCGAGGGAGCGGGTACACAGGCATTACACACTCTTACCAAATATATTTTTAAAATATGTTGAAACCCAGGCATTCCTTTCATTCCACTTCACAGTCATACACTACTTTGTATTAGTCTATCACATGAAATCCAAGCCGAAGGGATATGAATACTTTTGCAAGGGGCTGTATGGTCAACTGCCCCCATTTGGATTTGAGAGTATTTTTAGTAATGGACCTCAGTTCCTTCTTGCATGTATCCATGTGAGCTCTACTGGTCTCCAACCCCCCCAGTAACCTAGAAGAGGGGCGGTTGTTGCATAGCTAGAGTTCTCTGGAGCTCAGTGGTCAAATATAGACTATGTATTATGTAAGGCTTGTCTCGCTTTACAATCTGAATGGGTGTAGCTACAAAAACTTGTTCATCTGGAATGTTTACATAAACTACAAAAACCTTACAGAAATGGCTTTGCGGCTTGTTTGGTGACTTTAAACGGAGAATTGTTTCCGTCACAAATCCCATCAGTCACGTGTCTGGAATATCCCCATACATGTGACTTACTCCCTACCTATAGAGGAGCCTGTATGTAAGGAGGCGTTTGTTTAGGCCTGGTAATAAAATACCCAGGCCTTCTTCTGTATGTCTGGGGCTTAAATCATGTTGGCTCTAAATCCACACCAGCAGATGTGTAACACTCCCTCCTCAACACATTTAAAGCAAAAATAAATACTGTCTGTTTGAAACACAATTTACCAAGAAACAGAAACAGAAACCACACGATGGAGTGTCTTGCGATAGGATTCGTGTTGCTTTGAGTCTTTTCACGTTTCGCTGTGTTACTTTGTTTTAGTTTTGTTTTTTTTAATCAATAAAAATCTGAAAGGATTGTGTCGCATACCCCTAAATGAAAAACATTTAGGGGAATACTTAATCCTAACCCCTAAGTACAGATTTGGAAAGTGTTCATGCTGCAACCCAGTCATACTCAGATGTTATACAGTTTCTCTGCAGCCACTTAAGTGGAGATAATGATAGCAATGCAGTCTCTGTAATGTCTACACAGAGGAGAAGAACAAAAGAACTGAAAAAGAAGGATACGATGATTTGTCACCGAGTGTCGCTGCAGTTTTTGCAACCTCGTACTTGAGAGGTAAATAATCCACACTGTGAAAATAAGCACATCTCTCCTTTCAGCGTTACTTAAAACAAGTGTCCTTCTTGTTTTTTCTTCTCCTGCTTGTAATCTGACTTGCTGTTTTCTTTGTCTGCTGTGTTTGGTGCCACACTCTGACCGGAAGTAGTTGGCATCCAGAAATCGAATGTCCGCCGGGACGTCTCAGCAGTCTCCTGTGGGTGGGTACAGGCGAGGAAATTTACAGTCAAGTACACAGAGGATCGCACCAAGAGATATGACTTCTGCCTTTATGGCCATTGTAATGCTGAAAGATGAACCTCCCCACCTCTCAAATCTGATTTAGCCACTCAAAGATTTTCTCCCAGCGTCACTGCAAACACCTAGAAGTTTTTGGCCAGAAGGCAATATAGTTTGCATGAATACTTTTGCGAGACACGACAAAACGATGCGATTGTGCTGCGAACCAAAACGTAAGTGTAAAGATGTGAGCCGAGTTGCTCACAATGTGCAGATGCCGCTGAAATAACAAATCCAACCAGACAAGCACAAATAAAATTTTCGTGTTCTGCATTTTCTTCGACACATTTGCCTGCTGAGGACATTTTATGTCAGATGTGATTTGCCTTTGTTCACTTCCTGGAGTATTTACCAGAATTGAAGAGGCAGGCCTCCTTAGCAGCAAGACCTGATTTTTATTCCCAGAAACCCCTATTGCCGTCTCTTTCCAGTAGCTGACTGTTTTCTTCAACTTTAGAGGGTGTGAGAGAAGAGGACGTCACCTCCCAGATAGCAATTGTGTCAGCTGTTTGGACACTTATTGAATGCAGCATAACTGGTCTAAGCGAAAGCGCCTGACAACTGAAACAGTGGCGTTATCTAACACATCTGCAGGGTCAAACTCTGTTCATAAAAATCCAGCCGACAGCACCCTCTTAAGATCGCCTTCCAGACCTCACCTGGAAGGAATCATCGCCGTGCTTCAGGTCACGAAGTCCCGACTGCGTATTTCAAAAGCAAACTGATTTTCTTTCTTCTTTTTTTTTTGCTATCTGAGGAAGAACAAATGTACCAGACTAATAAACGTTTATGGATATTGATAAAATAGGTGTCTAAATGAAAACAAACCTGGATCGTTTGCTCTGATTTTGAAAGGCCTGTGGAGCTTTTGGGGTGAAAGGGGAAGATTTATGTGCGCTGTAACTGAAAGCAGACAGGAGTAAATGCTGCACATGTGGCCAAAAGCCTTTCTGACTTACAGTGAAGAGACGTGTTTCACATTTGAGAGAAACGAAATACTTCATCTAACTGCTGCCCAATTTATTGTCTCCACGAGTCAATTTTGGGTCGTACTCCCTTTGTTGTTCGAATAACAGAACGTCAATCGTAATAAGCATTGCGACTTCATTCCTTAAAGCCGAACTGGCCTGTATGTTGCTCAGGCATGTCAGAAATATGTTTATGGTCATGCCTTTTCAGTGACTCAGCATCCGCTATCTATGTGTCTGACCTTTTTATCCCTCTGACTTTATTGTCATTACAAAACTGGCCCATGACCACGTACATCAGGTTCAGTGATCCCCGTGGTTTATTGTGCAATCATCTGTTTGTGCCTAAGAGACTCAGAAGGCAGTAAGGCAGCGATGCCATTCTCTGAGTGTGAGCTTTAACTCACAGGAAAGTAAATCAGGAGCATTGTCTAGGCATAAAAGTGTTACTTTAATGGGGGTAAGTGTATTGCTCCATCTTTTTACTGCAATAAATAAAGATCCATCACACTACAGGTATATTTAAAAGTTTGCTTTAGGTAAGTATTTCCCATGAAATAAAATTATTTAGATTTTTTTAAAGACTAAACTTTTCTTTGAGAAAGCAGCACAATCAAAAACCAAAAAATGAAGGACCAGCAGACAGATTAGGCAGATACTACACAGTATGTGAAAGGGTGAGCTTAAAAAACAAGATCACACAGTGTTTAATCCGTCTCCTTAAAGTGGGAGTATGGCAAAACTGCAAACAGTCCACAAGTCCAATAGAGAATCTATGGCAAGACATTAAAATTGATGTTCACAGATATTTTCCATCCATTCTGACTAAACTTGAGCAATTTCAGACGGAAGAGTCTCTCTGGTCTCTGGAAAAGAGGATCTCCCCCAAAAAACTGACAACTACAATTGCAGCCAAAGGTGGATCTTCAAAACACCAACTTTGTGGGTGAAAATACAAAAGCATGCTGAGCTTCTCCGATGTTATTTGTCAGAAGATTTGAAAAATATTCACCTTCCCAACTGGATATTCAGTTGTTGGAACGTTGTCTAAAATCATCCAACAAAACACTGAGGTTTGTGTTTGCAACATGATCAAATTTACACTAGCAGCTTGCAGTGAGGTGTCTATATTAAGCGGAGACAAGTAAAAGGAAAACATGTTTCAGTTGATAAGAGAGTGTTACTATCACAGGGAAATTATGTCATGAGCAACCAAAGCATTTCCCTCTGATTAATTGAGCCTTATCATGCAACCTCTGCTGATAATGGCTGCTGTGATAAAGTCTGCTCCGTTGGTACCCTGGTACTCTAATCCAATTCCCTGGCACATATTCACGTTTCCATGGTGAGCTTTCTTCCACTTCGCCACACAGAACCAACATCTTTCCGTTGCAAGAGCTTCGACATCCCACACCCTCTCATTTATCTCTGGTCCACGGGATTAATATGATATAAAGTAACGTCTTTTCACACATCAGGGTGGAAAAGTTCAGAGTATTCTTCATCTTTGTCTGCTTTTTTTATGAACAGGGGCTCTCAGAGAATCAAAACCACAGCTTTCTGCATTGCAAATGGTAAATTGGTCTTTATTTGAAATAAAAAGCCAGAAAAGTCATGATGAACCGGGTTGGATTAATGATCACCGCTCACAGATTCCTTTGTAGCTGCATTGTTTGAGAGGTGACCGTGGAGCAACCTGACCCCTCTCCTGTCTCCAAACAGCTCCCAGGTGAAGCTGACACAAGCCACCGTGCCCAAACACACAGATAATCAGATCCACCCGGGTCACACCCAAAACCAAATTCCACGAAAAGCATTGTGCAAATATGCGGATCAGTACAGAGCAAACTCGTCACACGCGTGAACACGCACACTCTGCAGCCGTTTTGGTTCGCGAGGACATTTTTCCATCAGCTTCAAGAGGCGAGAGCTGCAGAACTTTGGCATGTTTTAAAGGTTTTGGTGGGTTTTGTTAGGCAAAATAAAAATGCAGCATTGCTAAAATATTTCAAACCAAGCATATCTAAGCACAGCAGGGCTTGTTTCATCAAACTCAGTTCTGGAACGCCGAACATTTCCAAACCTTTTTGATTTTGTCATGTTACACACTTCAATGGGAATTTTATGTAATGAATGTACAAGATGTATAGTGCATAATTGCAAAGTGCAAAACTGATGTTTTATGGTCTCATAAATATTTTATTTATGAAAATTTTGAAACAGGGAACAGTTTAAGAGGGACTGGAGTGAAAACAAAAATACCTGCCACACTTCTCAGATTTATTGTGTTTAAAAATATATGTTTTAAAAGTAGTACATACATTTCTAATGTACATTTATGCACTACTTTGTCTTGGTCTGTCACGGACAATCCAGATAAAATACACCATACATGTGTTGCTGACCAAATACGACAAAGTTGAAGAACTGTGAAATCTTTCGCTAGGCACCAAGTTGACATTTCACTATTTGGTTTCAGTGGTGACACTCAGCATGCCAGTTTGTTCAGCTCAGCACAGGGTTAATTATATCCAGCCCCGCTGCCTAGCAGAGAGACACACTTTTAGCACAGCAGTGATGCTGACAGCAAGCTCTGACTCTGAGTCACCTGTTTGGTTCAGTGAAGAGCTTCACTTCACTTCTGCTCGGCTCGGCTCAGACCAGAGAGCCATGAGAAAAAGGCTTGTGAGGTTGTGACACACGGCTGCACACATGACAGCAGAGCCCAACAGGTCTGGGGTAAGACGAAAGAGGTGCAATGAGTCATGCATGCAGTGGATGGAAGCCAGTGGCGAAGGGATGGTGTGTTACTTCTTTGAGGAGCTGTAAGGTGTTAGCATTTAGTCAAAGAGGTGGCTTTCCCCTGCTGCTCAGGTGCCGAAGTCCTGATCTTTTACTGCGACAGCAGTAAAAGATATTTTACTTTTTATTTTACTGATATTTTATTTTACCATAAAATATCAGAAAAATCCAGCCTATGATTTGAGCACATTTTACGAAAAACATCACTTTTCCAGAAATATATTTCACCATGAAATCTTAATATTTCCAATGCTTGGAACAAACATCTTTTGCCAACAGAACATCCATCTCTGAAAATATTTCACAAAGCTGGGGCATACAGAGATAAAGGTCTTTAATCATTCTACATAAAACGCTGTCCAGAGTCCTGGTTCATGTCACATGATCTCTTCAGGTTCTCCACAGGACAGATATTATCGTGAAGACAGTGTGAGCGTGTGTCTGATCGTCCATTTCTGGGTTATTTTGCTTCACATCACTAATCTACTGAAATACACAATGATGACCCATTTTTAGTTTATTGCTAGTCTTTAGGATCTGTCTTTAAAATCTCCAGACAAAGTTTCTTGGGCCTTGAGAGGAAAACAAGCCAGTACCACAGACCATGTTTAACAGCTTTTCTACAAATTTTCTTTGCTTTACAGCAAAAACCACCTGAAGCAATTATCACAAAAATAATCACACTGTAAAAAAAAAAGCGTAGATTTTACAGTAAAACGCCGGCAGCTGGTGTTGCCATAATCCAACCGTTAAAAAACTGTTGGTATTTTACCATTTTTTGCCATTTTTCTTTTTTTTTTTGCAGTGTTGACTTACAGTAACTCCATGTATTTTCTACGGTAATATAATGTTTTGGTTATTACGGTCAGAAACTGTCGGTATTTTACCATTTTTTACCGTGAAATTTACTGACTTTCTTTTTACAGTGCAGTCTTAACCTCATGTAGCGTAAGCGCAGGGCTTTCCAGTAGTAACCACCCAACTATTTACATTTGATGAAAAGACAGAAAACTATTTTTGTTTTTTTTTTCTTCCTTTTTGTTTTGTTTTGGGGTTTTTTCTTGTTTTGTTTTTTTTTTTTTGCATGCCTTCAAACATTATCATGTAGCCAGCATCTAACTCTCACAATGGAGACCTGATAACCACTAAATACCTCAATTCACTTTGAAGATTTTGCTATCTTCTGTGGCAGCAAGATAAACTCAAGTGTGTGTTCAGAAATGTTGCTAAAAGCTCCAGTTGCTTTAAACACTTTTATGAAATGCTCTCGCTGTAGTTATGTGGTCATGTTTACATTTTTGAAAATTGGCTTAGAAAGACAGATTTTTGTCTTACATCATGTTCACACCCCAATGTCATTTTTCCTCTTTTTTTGGAACAGACGGTGTGTCATCAGGGATTCTGCATAAAACAATGTTTCAATTCCATAAATGTGCTCAAATGGGCTTATTCATATCTTCTTTTCTTTCTTAAAAAATAATCTGCAGCAGCCAATAAGAACTGGCCATCTTTGAGTCAAGACTGCTTTCAGATCAACCCGCTTCGAAAGCCCTTCTAACGGGTCTCTGTCCTTGTAAAACACAATCCTTACGCTCATCTTTTTCTCATCCCCTTTAAAACCATAACTGAGGTCCCTTGTGCGACGACTGGTTCCGTTTAAGATTCGACACATCTGCTGAGGTTGTGACGCTTTGGCTTTTATTCTTTCGACAAGATGTTGAGCCAAAGGTTTGACCATCTGTGTTTTGTTTGCTTGAAATACACAGGTTGTCATGCTGACATGCTTGAGTTCTTTGAAGTTAAATGATTTAATGTGTTCAGAGAAATAGAAAAAAAAATCCATTATTCTTATCATGTCTCAAAGCAGACTGAAATATGTTGAGAGTACCTTGAGAGGTGGGTACCTTTTATCTCCATCCAAATGTGAGACGTCATTTAGAGCAAAACACATCTGTTTCTTTCTGTTCTTCCTGCGTCTCTGCTCCATAAGCCCTATGAGTGCAAATAGGTTTTATTAAAATGCCTGCATGTAAACAGCAGCTTAATAAATACAACTGGCTCGGCAAGGAAGAAAGTGCAAAGAGAAATAACTCATCCTGGCATCCTGCATTCCAGCATCCCTCCTTTGGAGCAGGTGGATGCATCTTTGTATTCCTGCACATCATGACTTGATATTCTTGGACTTTCTAGGTCAAATGTATTGCCGGTCTTTGGATCTGTGTCAAGCATTTAGTGCTTCACACTGTCCACATCTGACAGAAACACTTAAACTTTTTCTAGCTGGCCTTTCTGAGCACATGTGGACAACATGCTCCTTCTCGTCATTTCCACGAGGCATCTGTCATAAAAAAATTTTTTTAAAAAGAACTCTGCACGATACCCGCTTTCCTCCTGCTCGAGTTTTGTCCATTTGTTTTGATCACTGTTTGTAACTGGGAGCATTTTTTATTTATTTATTTTTTTAGAAATGATTAAACCTTCAACAAACATGGATGTTTATTGGTCATATGATACAGTTGTACTGCTACACTGCAAAATACAAACAAGTTTGTTCATACAAGCACTGCTTGTAACCGTCTACGCAACCTACAGGCTTCGCTGCAGACTGATTCATGAGCTACGCCAAAGTGAATCCTCACAAACTCACAACATATCAACATGTTGAAAGCTCAAATACAAAAAGAATATATAAATAAATAAAGTGAAAAGGGCATCTGCCCTATTGATGTCCACATTACTAAATAAAGATTGAGGTGAATTTGCTGTTCACATCCTGCCCCCTAGTGGTGCATTCCACCTCGTGCCGTTTGCTGTCTAATAAGATGATAGTTTCAGGTTTTGTGTTGAAAACATCGGATATGTGCTGCAGGCAAACCGATAAAAGCACAGAAAACACTAAACATCATGTCAGCAACAAATACTTCCGAATTAGTTCCAAAAAAAAAAAATTGCTAACGTGACTCAAAAAATTAGTTTTCACGTTAAATTTTTAGACACAAAGAATTACTAAAAAATTTCATCCTGTTCCACATGGGACATCTGAACAAACTATGTAATTTTAACATCATTTTCCAGCTTTAGCTTCTTTATGTACCGAGCCCAAGGACAGCGGAGAAAGAAAAAAAAAAAAGATAAAATGTAGCTTTTAAAGGAAACTTTAGCAACAACCTGAGTTACATTTTATGAAATCCTACAAATGTTTTACAATGCAAAAGAAAAGTTTAAAAGAAATTGTATGGATGTCCCCCCAAAAAATGATGCATTGTTATTGGTTTTTTATGACAGTAGCAGTAAAGGTTTATAATTATTGCACAAGTGATGTTTAAGTAATATCTTAAGTAATAAGTAATATTTGAGTAATATTAAGTTCAGTTTAAGTAATATTTTGTCCACATCGATCAGTGGATTACTCACAATTAAACATATAATTTTCTCCAGCGCTTGCTATTTCTCTCGTTTTGAAAACCTCAGATTAACGAGATTACATTAAATTAAATTACATGAGTTATAAACAATTAAAATCATAATTGTTATAATTATAATCGTCATCATAGTTGTTGATGCAATTTGTTCACATTTTTCTAAAAGTAATTAACAATCTAGCAAAGCTTCAGCAGCCTCCCCAAACACACGTCTTGCAAACATACATGAGAATCCTGCAAAAATAATTTGAGGATGTGGTTAGTCTTTCTGGGATTTCGTAAAATTAATTTTGGTCTTACAAAAGTAACTTAGGACCTTGCATTTAATATGACCTCAAAAAAGTATCCCAGAATCCCCACAAACATTTGTAACATTTCCCAAAATGACTGTGGGATCTTGCGAAAGGTTTTACAAGGTGTCATGAGAGTAACTTGTAACAAATGTAACTCAGGGTCTGACAAAAGCAACTCATGATCATGCATTTTTAGAAAGATCTTGCAAAGTAACTTAGGATCCCACGGAACATTTATGGAGATTTGCATAAATTAAACTGAATCTCAAAAATCTCTTACAGGAACTCACAAAACATTTGCAAAAGCTCCAAAAAGTAACTCAGGATCTTGCCAATCTTCAACGCGATCTCACCAAAGTAGCTTGGGATCTCGAAAGAGCAGGTGGAGATGTTCCAAAACCGTGGCAGTACATAGCCAAAGCAACCAGGATCTCACAAAACGTTTGCGTGATCTCACAGAAGTAACTTGGAGTCTACCAAAATCTTTTGTTTTTTGCAAAAGGATTTGCAAAATTTCAACAAGTATGCAATCATTGTCTATCTATAACCAATCCTTCAAACATAGACGGGACAATGTAGATGACGATGCATGAGGCTTTTTGTTGTTAAAATGGTACACTCTCTGGAAAACTGAGCAAAGTCCAATATTTGCTTCTGGCTTCTTATACACAAAACATCCAAACTCAAAAGCCTTGCCCATGTTTGCATATCATATTAGAACTCAAACACTGAGGTTCAGCAGAAGGAGTGCTGGGACATTTCGAGCGTCCTAAAAAAGATGTGAAAATATATCTCTATATTGTGCTCTCAAGTGTTACTAAGATTCCCCTCCATTTTGAAGGATGTGTACAACTGGACACTAGTGACTTAAATTAACCGTAACCCCTCACAAGGACATTTTTGCGACACCAAATTCCAACATGCACCAAGTCTCTGACTAAGTGTCTTTGTGTCCAAAACCACTGCCTGACGATAAACAGCAGCAATGTGTGCAGCCTGAGGAGCACATAGTCCCCGCCATGACTCCATGTCTGCTCTGATGGTGACCAAAGCGCCCTTAGTGTTCCGGGATGAAACCAATGTCAGGCCCGTCGCCCAGAACCAGCGCGCTGCGGCTTATCGTGGGCGAGGGAGAAGCCAGGCGGAAGGCCGGGTTGATCGAGTGCAGCGAGTCTCTCCTGTTGCTTTTACTGAAAGCAACAGGGGACAACAGGGGGCAGGGGTCAACCACAGCCTGGCGGGCGAGCTGCCGTGAGCAGCCGGAGGAGAGGGAGGCCTCTGCGGTTGCTGGGGCGCTGGAAACCTCCTGGACCAGAGGCGAGGTCTTGGGGTTCCCTGAAGGGCACAAGCCATGAAAGTCAGAGGAGTGGAGCATCCTCTCCAGCACATCCTTCGTGCTCTGAGTGCACTGCGTGGAGAAAAATAAACAGGCAAATCAAGAACAAAGGCAGACTTTGAACAGGAAAATTGTGATGTCAAGAGTTCAAATCAAGCAGGATTAATTAATTTGGAAACCACTTTCACAGTGAGAGCAATGAGACAAAGCCTCGTGGCAAGACTGCGAAAGGACGCACATGAAAAAGCAATGGAGGAAGTGAATTGAAAGTATGGAGTGACATTAGAGGGCAACCATGCACAAACCATGATCCCAGAGAATTGGAAAGTTATCTAAACTGCAGAAATCTTTATCTTAAATCAGTGTCAATGTAACTATTTAAGAAGTTACATTGTATTTCTGCTGGACTTAGGCAGAAATACAAAGAAACTATTTTTGTTTCAGTTTCTTCCGACCAACGTCTTGAAGAGGCTTTAGGCAAATTTAATGTTAGGCTTCCAAAATGTCTCTGAAACAGAAGGACAGAACGTACTGTATAACAAGTACCACTGTTTCTGAAACATTTGAATGAGATCTGAAACATAGAAAGGAGATTCACCGGTGGTGATTGGAAGACATTGAAACGCTTTTGAGCTTGTAGTGAATAGTGTAACAAAAACACACAATAAATTAGTTTAATGGGTGGATGCCTCTCAGTAAATTAAACCAAACTTAATTTATTTCAGTAATTAAATTCAAAGAGTGAAACTAAGTTATATATAAAAATATAAATCTATTGTACAGTTATATTTTTAAAGGCTTTTTTTCTGTTAGTGTAGATGATTGTGGCTTATAGCTGTTTAAAGTTTTCCATAAGTGCCTCCCTGAAAAACATCAAACTCTTTTGTGAGATTTGCTTGTGCAGATGTGTCTACCAAACTTTTTTCTTCCATTCAACTTCCCATTACTATGCTTTGATGCAGAGATCTGCATCAAAATGTCTTTGAGGACTTCTTCCTCAAAGACATTTTGTCGCTTACACTCCTAGTGGAGGGTGTCAACGCGTGCTGGACGACTATCAAAACAGCAGCCTTCATTGGGATTGTGAACATAATATTTCTACATCAAAAATTGATTCGTCTTTTTATTGGTCATATGTGATATAATGTTTTGATGACTAATATTTAGGGTTTTCATCGGCTGTAAGCAACAATTATCATTAGTAATAAATCCACATGTGAGGTAGATGTTTTAAAGTTTAATGACCAAAATAATAAATTGTTCTACAATTTCTAATTTATTGCACATTCAAAAGCTTGAGATACCTAAAGTTAAGATTATCAAATTTAAGAGTTGTTTTTTTTTAGATCTTACAGAAAGCTTGTGAATAAAGTGAGAATATTCACTGGACTACAGAGTAATTTCGTTTGAAAAATTACAAAGCTCTAAACCTAAACAGTAATAAAACCTTCAACTCAAGAGTGCAAAACTCAACAAGATCCATGAAAAAAAGTGACCTACATCTGAGCTCTGGAAGAGAAAAAGCTACATAAGCAGGACAGAAAATGGATCTGAGCGCATCTCGGATCGATCGACGTGTTTTGTTGCCATGTCTTTGTTCATATATTGGGAGAAGAATTAAACAAGCTGATTAGTGAAGCAGCCAAAAAAATACATTTTCCTTACAAGGTATGATTCAAACTACATGTACATACAGCTTTAAGTTTTGTTGCATTTTAGAAAACGTTGCTAGAGACATGGTTTGTGCCGATAAGCCGATTGAGCCGGTGATTCCGGTTTGAAGAGTAGACGTGGTCTTACATGCACAAGGGAGAGTTTCAACTGACTAGATCATCAGCCGTAAAAGCAAGGTTGATCCTGCAGCGAGTGAGTGTGTGAGTGAGCAAACGTTAATGACGGCAAACATCGTTGGCTGTGATGAAGCATGCAAACCCACATTTAGATAACCATGAGTGATCCACACCATCATCAGACATCCATCACAAAATCTGCACAGGCTGCATCTGGCACAGTTAGTAGTGCAGAAGGTAAGCAGGTACAGAGGAGCTGACGCAGTAAATGGAAAGTGGTGAGATGCTGGGGTTGGCTCGACATCGACGCCCTACTCTTACCATCAACTGTCTACCTTCAGGCTGTGCAGGACAAAGAAAATTCCTGACAGTTCTCCTCCTGGCAGGGTGGAACGGATACAGTACACAACACAGAGGGTGAGACTTGTCATGTGTTAGTTAGTCATGGTAAAAAAAAAAAATAATAAAAATAAAAGAAAGTACACCCTCCGTCACTTCAAGTGTTCACCAGCTCCTAAAACACATTTTGTGTAAATTTCATGTATGAAATTACAGAACGCACTGTCATTATTAATCGTAAGATGAAGGAAGGCACAATAAAAAGTTTGTGAAAAATACGTACGCCCAAATAACCCTAAAATGTTGAGATCAAGTCAGAAGCTTACATACACTCATTTGAATGAAATTCACTTTGCTTTGGGGTTTTTAATATTCTTTTTCTAGAGGAACGACGCAGCTTTCAAAACACAAATCTTAAAGTAAGTCTAAATTTAATGCCAATTTGTTTTTCTAAATGTATACATGTAACTGCATTGTACTTAAATAGACTTTAGAGTTGGACAGTCTTATTAAAATGTTTTCTGCCACAGATCCAGCCTTTAGGGGCTGTTAATACATTTTCTAAGTTTTATGTTGCCATGCTTCATACATTGCTAAAATAGTTTTGGTGTGTTTAGGATCACTGTGTCCAGAGTTCAACCATGTGGCCCAAACTCTCCCCCACAGAATAACATCATGATAGATTGAGATGTTGACGAAACAAGGAGACTCTGCTCCAAAACTGATACCTTCCAATATTCAGCAGCTGCCCACATGGAGGATTTGAAAAGTCTTCAGGAGAATTTTCGAAGTTTACACAAGACAAAAACGATGAGTTGAGATGACGCTTTCAAGCTAATGAGTTGAGTAATTGGGTGGAGTAACATAATAAGCTCAAACACAAATGAAAATTGGTTTTAGAGTAAATAAGACAGACTAACATCAAGTTTAAAATGGCTCCATTTTGAGCCCCACTGAAAAACTGTGCTTCAGTGCCAGGAAAACAATTTATATGAACTTTGCCCTTTCTGATAACTGGCCCAGTCAAAAGGTTTGTTCTTACCCTGGTGTCTGCAAACAGACATTTATCTGCAAATCAGTGGGGGTGTAAGTACAGATCTGAGTCTGTGTGTGTAGTTTTAATCGTCTTTGGAATAACAAATTATTCCTCTCTGGGGAACATCAGGGCATAATTTGAAGAAGGGGTAAAAAAATAAAGAACATCTGACATTGTAAATATTATTTCCTCAATCATCTGTCATTTCGAGCATTGAAATAAGATCTAGATCAGGCAAGGACAGAAAGGGCATCTAAAGAATCTCTAAATGGTAATAAATGCAAGCAGAGCCTGAGATATAATATGCAACCAAATATATCTAAGCAGTTCATTGCAATTGGAATTTTGGACAACATTACGTTGTATGACGTGATGATTCAACATATTGACACTTCTTAGAAATCCTACAAACAATAAGAAATGTAAGCTAATAATGAGTGTATGGAAACTTCTGATTCAAACTGTACAACATACAGAAAAACAGCAATTTGAAAGGGGTGTACTTTCTTTTTTACCATAACTCTAAGTAAAAGGCATACAGATGTGTATCTGAATCAGTTTTGGAGAGCAGACTCCTGATGAAAGGTTAAAAACAGCTTCAAATGTAAAATGTTCAAAAACAAGACTAAACTCAAAGCAGACCAAAACTCAAAATACAAAAATAACATTTATTTAACAAATAAAAACTCATTTTTATGAACATGACCAAAAAAATAAAGCAATGGACAAAGCAAATAATAAAACAGTTGTTATGCTGAAAATACTCCGAGAGAAATGTACTTCAGGCATATGAGTAATGATTCCTAATAAAGTGCTGATAACCCAACAGATGTCCACTTAAAGGCCCTGATAATGAAAACTGGTAGAATATTCCTATCAAAACATGCAAAAATAAAATCAGTAGTTTAATAACATGGAGCATGGCAGAGAAACATGTTCATTAAGGCAAATAAATAAAAAAAACTTAGAGAGAAATAAGGCATTTACTGTCCAGTTAACATAGTTGCTGTAGTCTGACAACCGACCAGCTCAACTTTAATATTAAATTATTTCAGTCTCAGTTGTAAAAAGTCAAACTAAAAAGTTCTCTGCTCACATCCAGCTGCACTAATCCGATCACCTCTACTTTGAAAACTTGAACCTGATGCGATCAGAGTTACTTCAATCAAACTCTGGTGAAGTTTTGCTGAGACGCTCATTTTTCAATAACAGAAAGGAAAAAATATATATATATCTTACACATAAACACAATCATGGTGCAAAGTTCTTAACAACGGTAGCAGAAATGTAACTGCTGGTGGTTGATGCTAATCGAAGGACTGAAGTTGCAGGTCTGGAGGCTGACGGAGGGGGACACACAGGGTGGGAGGGGCTAACAACCACACAGCAACATGGGGGCATTCAGGGCCAGGGAGGGACCACAAGCGCTTTCATCATACCATGTTCGCATCGCTCTTGGGCGTGAAGGGAGGCAGCTCCATCTCTGAGGCCGCAGCGGCGGGGATCGCCTCATCAGGAGAGAGGAACCCTCTTCGATCTATCAGGCTGGAAACAAAGCACACCGTGATGCGTGGTTCGAACAAGAAGAGGGACTGAAAACGTGACGAATAATTACGCACCTGGGAGGCATTGGGCCGCATAATGTAACACAGCAGTTGGTTATGATGTTGCTATAAGTGTAGGGGTTTCCAGACTCCTCCGCTCCCCGTTTACCCGACCACGACCCCTTGATCTGTTGATCAGCACACCGATCAGCAGGCAGCTCACGACAGAAGTAATAAACACCAACCCCAGCCCAGCACCGTCATTTTAGACACTAAATACTCACGTCTTCATTTGTGGTGAGATTGGAGGCTAGTAAGTAGGTGTGGAAGCCTGAGAGGCCCAAAATAGACCAGATGGAGAAAAAGCAAATCACCAATTCCACCACAGTGCACAGGGAAGAGTCAAGGCAAAATATTAACATACATGGCAAAAGTCACAAAGGGTGAGTATTAGATATCACACTTATCACTACATAAGCTGGGATAAGACTTTGATCAAAGCAGCTCATCAGCTTTTACACAGATTAATGTTAATAAATAAGAATGTCATTAAAAAGTTCATTTCAGGAACATATATTAGGACGATATATGGGATTCACTTTCTGAATTGAATTACTGGAATAAAAAAGTTAAATAATATTCTAATGTTAATGTTATTCTTTAATTAGATAAATACTCACATTGAAAAGACAAGCCGACTAACACAAACTCACTCCTACTTGCAGTAGGTCAAATAATCAAAACTGAATCTTAATTATCTGAAAATATATATTCTTTTCCACTAAAATCATCTCAAACAGCCATAAAACAGCAAATATTCTGTTTTATGGCTTTTAAGTTTAAAAGCACTTTTGCTGGGCAGGCTGCTTCTAAAATGTGAGTGCAGCATAAAGTGCTGTAGTAAATGCCAAATTGGCACCAGATTTAGTCAGATCTGACTCAGCCCAGTAATATTTTAAAATAAAAACCAAAGACTATACAAAGGATATCTTGCAGGACTCTCCTGAATGGCTTGAACGATGCCTCTCCCTGCTTGAGAACCTGTAAAGAAAAGAAAAAAAATATCTGAAAACTTATCTTGGCTCATGACAAATGATCCATCTCCTTTTAAGTGATGCAGCCACTTACGGAGGGTGATATGTGTGATGACGCAGCCGAATATAAAAGATGTCAGAAAAGACAGAGAGATGATGAAGCTGTAGAAATAGCGGTAGTTGCGTTTCCCGACACAGTTCCCCACCCATGGACAGTGGTGATCAAATCGCTCTGAAGGAACAGAAAAATGGAAAATATGTCAGATATCGGCAGCATGACAGTAGCTTGTATAGAGATCAACAACAAAAAAGGAAAACGCTGGGAAGTAAAACTTTTTAATGAACCATCATCTGGAAAACATGCTAATTATGACCCTTTTTTAGCGTGGAAGTTGTTACTGAGGAAAGAAGACTCATGTTTTCAGTATCAGTAAGGTATCAAAGAAATCACAAAAATTATGAAATGCAGAACAAACACCTAAAAGGAAACTATTTTCCACAGAAGCATTCCAACTGATCATTTAAGCCACCGATACATTGCAATGAAGATGAATATATTACAGGAAAGTTTCTCTATTTTATCCTGTTAAGAACCATCATATCTTCATAAGAAGAAATAATGGTTTTGGGGAAGTCGGTCATTTTGGAAATCTCAGTGAATGTAATGGTCCATATTAATTAAGGGCCCTCTACCTGTGCCCAATAGAGGGTGCTGTTTACCATTATCGTTGCTCATACAAATCTAAGACTTTGTAAGTTTGTTTTCTTTGCTTTACCATTTGTCTTTCTAACAACCTCCAGCAACCACTGTTCTTCATATATTTGAAGGTTTTTCTCTGGTTTTATGACATTCAAAGAAGATTACAAACCTTTACACATTTCTGAATATTTTCTGGCTGAAACGAGCAACTAAATAATCTAAATCAGGGGTGTCAAACTCCAGTCCTCAAGGGCCGGTGTCCTGCAGTTTTTAGATGTGCCACAGGTACAAAACCGCTGGA